>JBBPBX010032661.1:21825-33740 GCA_038048925.1 Garcialebias charrua
GTCTTACAGTCTGTGTAAGTTTTAAGGTTTAAAAAGAAGTCAAAACTTTCAGTCTTAATTATGGAAACTTGGATAAATGAGAGCCTTCACATGTGTTAAATGTAATAATGTCTTATTTTTTCTTTTATTTCCTCCAACACTAACATTTGTTGTTTTTTTCAGATGCAGTCTTTAAACATGCATCATTAAAGACCAGAAACAAGACAGAAGACAACTTTCATAGAAGTCCAGCTGAATAATCAAGGTAATTCATGATCACTTAATGCTGTAAAAAGTGTCTCATGCCTGGACATCTTGCTGTTCATATCGAGCCAGTGTGTGAATTCATCTCAAAGTACCACATCTCAACTACACACACTCACTTTTTCACATTGATCTAACAACTGTTCCCTGTTACAGAATATGTAATATAACGTTAAAAGAATTAAAGTTGTGAAAATCTTATAATTTAGGAAAATATATTTCTACTGTATTGCTCACATCTACCCTCTCTATTTGTTTGTGTTTATTTAGTGTTGTTGAATTTTGGTGTAAGACTTGATTTAGAGCCTTTTATTGCAATAATAAAACATCCATCCATCCATTTTCTTCCTCTTATCCGGGGTCGGGTCGCGGGGGTAGCAGCCTAAGTAGGGAGGCCCAGACTTCCCTCTCCCCAGCCACTTGGAGCAGCTCCTCTGGGGGAATCCCAAGGCGTTCCCAGGCCAGCCGAGAAACATAGTCCCTCCAGCGTGTCCTGGGTCTTCCTCTGGGTCTCCTCCCGGTGGGACATGCCCGGAACACCTCACCAGGGAGGCGTCCAGGAGGCATCCTAACCAGATGCCCGAGCCACCTCAACTGGCTCCTCTCGATGTGGAGAAGCAGCGGCTCTACTCCGAGTCCCTCCCGGATGACTGAGCTTCTCACCCTATCTCTAAGGGAGAGTCCAGACACCCTGCGGAGAAAACTCATTTCAGCCGCTTGTATCCGAGATCTCGTTCTTTCGGTCACAACCCAAAGCTCATGACCATAGATGAGGGTGGGAACGTAGATCGATCGGTAAATTGAGAGCTTTGCCTTTTGACTCAGCTCCCTCTTCACCACGACAGACCGGTACAGGGCCCCTTTACAAAGGTTTGCCTGGGGCCCCAAAATGTCTAAGTCCGCCACTGCAAGTATTGATGGGTTTTCAAGAAAAATTATTTGGTTAAATGCCTACACAACAAATAGTAACCCAAAGGTGATAGGGGGGTATTATGTCGAAGCTGTGCAGCGTTTAAAGGGCTGCCCTTTGTACGGGGTGATCTTGGAACAGAAAATGGCCATGTCAAAAGTTTTCAACATTTCCTTGTACCCATGACCCCAAATGAAACCCTTGACAGCTACCTGGAAGGAGCAAGTACCGCCAATCAAAGAATTGAATACTGGTGGCGTTTTCTTCGCAGCCAGTGTCTAGAGTTCTGGCTGTCCTTATTCGCAGACATCAGAGACAATGGGTACTTTGATGGTGGATTTCTAGACAAAAACCTCCTTCAGTTTTGCTGCATGGGACTCATACAGGTGAGTTAATCTAAATAATGTATTTATATTAGGAAATTATTAAGGGTCTAAGCTTAAGTTCTTGAGGGTCTGATTCCTTTAACTTTTAGATGTCTCTCTGGTTGAATACCCTCAAATCAAATGAGATCATTAACAAGACTCTGTGGCACTTAACTGAACAGTGAGGAGGTAATTCTGTTTATGTTGGACCAGGGACACATTTAAAAGTGGAGGACACCACCCCTCGGTGAGTTTAGTTTGACACCACTGGCAAAGACACACGAGAGGAAAAGTATATGAGAGATAACAGCATAGATAAATTGATGAATAGGAAGATGCTAAATAATCAAATCACAGAGACATGGGAGACGACCTGGGAAGTAAATAGTGGCAAGGCTGTGAAAGTGTTGTAAATTACTTTGGAGACAGATGTGTGTATTGTGAATGGTTCTCATATTCATGTGTTCATTTTAACAGGATGAGTTGGATGATACTGCCCAGGTTTGGAATGCACACTCCATCAGGCCATCAAAGAACATAAATGTCCCCAGTGGTCGACCTAATGTGATGTATACATTACCTGAACTCTATGGAACAAGAGACTTCCTTTGCTTTGTTGAAGACGAACATGTTGAAGTGTGCAAAAACGAGTGCGTTTTTCGTTTGACCAAACCATGTGATCCAGATGTTTTTGACCTGTGCAACATCCTGATGACAGAGTCCCATCTGACCTCACCAACGGACCCTTATCAGGCTTTGAGCTTGTATATGTATAGATGAGAGGCAATCACTGCATCAATCTAAAATACTGTATATTGACTGCAGCTACGAACACTTTTCAACATTAACAAGAACATATAAATGAGAAAGAAATACATTCCAGATTTTAAACAGGCTTGCTTTGTTTGTTTGTTTTTTTATTTCAGAAGTCCTTCATTAATTGCTCTAGGGGGATTGTGAAAAAGAAATTTGAATATTAAATGATCAGTTCTGTTGAATTTTTTTTTAATTATCATTTGATTGAAATGCTGCTCACCATTTAGTAAGGAAGTCTTATGTGTTAAGGGGAAAAAACACTTTCAAAGCAAATATTTAATGGTCAAACAAAGTAGTACAGAAAAACAAAAAGCAAGAGGAAGTTACATGTACAAATACATATTCTGTCTCTCAAAAAGTATAAACATGTGATCAAAAAAAATATTTAATTTTGCCAAATGTGAAATACTGGCCTGAAATTCAAATATCAAAGCTAATGCTGAATCTAACAATATCTTGCTAATTGTTTTTAAACAAGTAAATCAAAATAAAACATTTGAAACCATCTGTATTTCACTATCTTTCCCTTGGAGGTAACAGAAGTTCTTAATGTTGTTAATAACTACAGTACTTTTAAAATTTCTGTAACATTGTAGAAACATTTAAAAGCTGACAAAATAGAACTTATTGTAAGAACACATGTTTAAAGCAACATTTCACAAAGTGTACTTCAGCTGGTAGATCTTGGGAGTACAGGATCTTAAAATATGAAAACATGTTTTTCTAAATCAAAAACAAATCTTTTGGTTAAGACTTTCAAGCTAAAATTAAAGGAGCACTTTGTATTTTTTGTGCTATTCATGTTTTTTTTATGTTTTGACAATATCGTCTGTAAAAACATAACTCCAACATTTCTTTATCAGAATCTTACCAATCTTCTTTGAACATTAACCATTACAAACCATGTAACCCCATAGAAAAATAACCTCTGTTTTCATAACAGGAAGCCAAAATCTGCTGCTGATATTCCCCAAAAAAGTGCAACTCAAACAGTATTAAAGGCAAAGGGAAATGTGTATGGTTGGTTGTTGTGTAACGTTTTTTTAGACTGGACAAAACTTGGATTTCGCTATTTAAAGCATCTTGTAAAAAAATAAAACTCTTTTGAAAAAATAAAGTAACATACTGCTAAACCATTAGAAGATAAATTATTTGCTGTATGGCTTACTGCACTGAATATTGGCATCACATAAATTCAAAAGTAAACTTAAAATAAATTCCAACCAAGAAACATGTCTGTAAACAACTTCAAAAGATGTCCATTTCAAAGTAATTACTGGAGAGGATGTTATCAAACTCAGTGCAGAATTCTGGGTAAGAACTGTAAGTGCACGGCAGTTCAAGGGTAGGTCCGCAGGTGCGAGCAACAGGCCTTCTGTTGAGCCCAGTTTCAGCATTAAGGCAAATTACAATTTTGTCAACACAGATGACGGAAGAGCCAGTGCAGAAACGCAAGATTTTTTCAGCTTTGGTTTCATCAGTGCTTTTGACATAACGTTGAAGGTAGTCAAAGGTTGTCTGTTCTCTCCGGGACAGCATCATATCTGTTGTTTCAAACAGTTGTAACACTCTTTTTCCTGTGGCCTTCTTTGTCTCATACAAAGACAACACACTTTTGTTGTCAGCAAGTTCCAGCTGTACACAAGAAAACTATTTACAAAACAACAAGAAATCTTCTGCTTCCTTTCATTTCATGTATTGTTTTATTTCTTGTTTTATTTAAATAGTTTTCTTGTGTTCTTTAAATCTGGAATGAATTAAAAAAAAAACGTTGTACCATGTGGGAATTGAACTCATGAGGTTTGGGACAGAAGGCAAACGCGCTTCCCAGTGACCTATCTAGGCATATTAGTATAGCTTGGTCAAGTTCTCGTTTAAAAGTGGGTGGTTCGTTCGAACCCCGCGAACCCCCCTTGCCTACGTGTGCCAAACAAGACCTTTTTCCGTACCTCTACCTCACTCAGAAGTGTCTCCAGTTCACAGTCCGTGAAGTTCCTCTTTTTTCCACGTTTCGACATGATTTGCAATAGAGCAATGACGACATTCCTCTGGTGCAGGGCATATTTAAATGAATTTGCATATTTATATGGAGGCGTGTCAAAGGCGGAGTCGGCCACTCTCTCATGTGCGCTCAATTCCACGTTGATTGTGATGTACAAAAGCAATGTGCGTGGATTCCAGCGTACGCACAGTTTGATACATCTGGATTTTTTTGTGCGTATGCCGTTTTCTGGATTTGACCGTACGTCACTTTTCAGTAAGAAGTCCACGCAAGTCTTTGTACATGAGGCCCCAGGAGTCCGTATAACTGTGTCTGCTTCATCCACATCCAAGACAGATTCCGAAGGCTCCAGTTGTGTTGATTCAGAAGGAAGTGCATCTACCAAATCAACAACTTCAGAGCAGTGTTCAGGGCCATCGTTAGAAGAATGTGGGTGATTCCAAGCGTTCTCATCATCATTTAAATCAATGTCTTTTTGAATAAAAGATCCTTCACTGGCAGCTAGAGTTGAATACATGTGACTCGATTGTTCTGGACTTTGTCTCGTCTCTTTCTCCCATCCTGTCTTCTGGTTTTTAGGTGTTGATTGGATCTGGACATTGTGATTCTGTAAGAAAGAACAAAAAAGGAGTTAATTCTGCTGTGAAGTGGCAGTCATTTATGTTTTCAACTATTGAGTTGAAAGATCCATCTGTCCGTCCGTCCGTCCATCCCTCCAGGGTGGTGTCGCGGGGGCAGCCGTTTAAGTACACATGCCCAGACTTTCCTCTCCAAGGCCAAAAAACATAGCCCCCTCGGGTCTCAGAGGAGCTTGAAGCATTTCAGAGACATAATGTATTTGACCAAAGAAAATCCTTAAATAACTCCATCATATGACACATGTATATGTTTTTATAACAGTCTTTACAATATATGCAAAATCTGTTTTGATTTTTATTAACCCCTTCTGTTAACAGAACACAAGTATTTCAACAAAATTATTACTTTAAAGCTGCACTGGTAGAGTAATTTTTCCTCAAACTGTGGACAACCCCACCATTCCTCAACCCCCCCGACCCCCATCCAGGTGCCGACCGTAGACTCCAGAGAACACCTTTAGACTAAAGTTTTTTGTAATATTTAATTTTTAAATCAATGTAAAGTCATATAATTTATATCCTATATTTCTTCACCTATACTAACCATAATCTGGTTTTAAATGTATTTAAATACCATGAATTTTTATAATCATGGTTATAATTTACTTTATTTTGAAAAACCAACACTACCATTGCTAGGGACTCTGCTCCCTATAGCAACACAGTGTATGCCTGCAGCTGAGTGAAGGACAGGAGCTGATTGGCTGCTTTGTGTCATTGTTGGAATAATTGTAAATACATATTATCACATTTATATTCTTTAATACATTTTGTGTTTAAACTTATTCCTTTTTATCTTAAAGTGAACAGTGTTCTTTGTAACTAATGCCTGTGATGAGTTTGTGTGCAGGAAACCTGTTCGACCGATAACACACCCTGGGCAGAACTGGCTGTTGGAACAATGCAGTTGTTTTCCACTCCATCTTGAAAGAATGTTGTTCAAACATGTTGACGTGTACCTATGTGTGAATCAGTCTCAACCGGTTTTCCCCTCTCCCTTAGCGGTTGAGACATTGTGTAACTAGGGCATTCCTAACTCAATAAAAGGCAAGGAAAAAGAAAAAGAGGCAGAGCGGGTTGGCTCTCCTTGCAAGAAAGATACTCAAATCACTTGTGTCTTGTTCTCTGTTTTACAGCGTGGTGTTTTAATAATGTTTGGGGTTTAAACCTGACATTAACTTGGTCCTTCGAGCCGGATTCCAAGATACCTGACGATCCCAGTGGGTGAGTAGGTTACAGGCAAAATCTGTGGCCACAGTATTGATACCCTTTCCACACAGGAAAATTAGGAGAGTAATTTTTTCGTAGTAAACATTATTTTCATCTAAAAGAGTAATGTTTACACATTATAGAGATAATTCATTTCAATTGGTCTATCCACCTCTTTCGCCAAAAGCTCATGTAGGCCGCCATGACAGTCCGGTGCCGCCCCCTCCCGGTGGTAAACTTCCGCCGGAACCCGGAAGTCCTGTAGTGTGTGGTTTGCTGTGAAAAACAAGCCGGGACACCAGTTTATTTTCTCTCGTTTTTTTAATTTTTGGGGTTGTTTCTTGCTGGGTTAGAGGGTGTTACAGCCAGGTATACGTTTGAGCAACGCGCTGTTGTAAACGTGAAGGATCTACGTCCATCGGAGGAGCTGACAGCAGCTCCTTCCTCTGTCTGACTCAGCCTCGGACCTGCTCTCGAAGACGTCGCGCTCCGATCAACTTTAGTTCGGTAAACAAAATATTCTATATAAATCATTTTGTGAAACCATGTCAGAACAATATCGGAGTATAACCGTCTGTTTAGTAGCTGTTTTTTTTGTTTTTTTCATGATTTAGCGTCTGTACTGCTGTGATAATGCTGTGGTTAGCTTAGCATGTAGCTACTTTAAAGGCTAACTTCCAGACGGTAACACTCACAACAAAGTGCTGGTTCTTGAGCCTGGACTTTTTTTTTGGCTGTGTTATTTTAGTTAAACTGTTATTTAGCTGGTTATATGATTGAGACAGTTTACACATCTTTTTTCAAAGACAGACCGTGTCAACAATGACTAGGCCTCAAAACCTGACCCGTCATTAAACCAGAGTTATTAAAGCACATTTAAAATAATGATGTAAATTAAAGAGGAGAAAAGTGCACATGAAGCTACATTTGTACTAAAATGTGAGTAAATAAAGAATTTACTTAACAAATCTGTCATTAAATAATATAACTGTGTGTTGCACACGTGTTTATACAGTATTATTTATATTTATTTATATTATTTAATGACAGATCTGTTAAGTAAATGCTTTATTTACTCATTTTAATACTAATACTGCACTGTACACACTGTCTATGACAAGACAAGTTTTCTTTTTCTACTTTACAGAAGACTGAAGCCACGAGATCCATCCAGAGATAAGATCCTACATTAAGTAAATGCTTTATTTACTCATTTTAGTACTAATACTGTACTGTACACACTGTCTATGACAAGACAAGTTTTCTTTTTCTACTTTACAGAACACTGAAGCCACGAGATCCATCCAGAAATAAGATCCTACATTAAGTAAATGCTTTATTTACTCATTTTAGTACTAATACTGTACTGTACACACTGTCTATGACAGGGGTGTCAAAGTCAAATACACCGAGGGCCAAAAAAACAAATTTGCTACAAGCCAAGGGCCGGACTGGTTCAATGTTTATTATAAGGAGGTGATAGAAGTTTTTTTTCTTCTTTCTGCACTCTTTTCATTCAATGTTTTTTTTATGAATTTGTTTTATTTTGTCTCTTTTAAATGAATGAATAAATGAATTAAATAAAATATTAAATAAAGCCTCAATAAACACTTATGATCAATAACTCATGTGAATAATGCAGAATACCATCCTGATTTATGCTCAATAATCCAGGTGAATAACACAGAATAACATCCTGATTTATGCTCAATAATCCAGGTGAATAACAGAAAAACACACTGATGCATGCTCAATAATCCAGGTAAATAACACAGAATAACATCCTGAATTATGCTCAATAATCCAGGTGAATAACAGAAAAACACCCTGATGCATGCTCAATAATCCAGGTAAATAACACAGAATAACATCCTGATTTATGCTCAATAATCCAGGTGAATAACAGAAAAACACCCTGATGCATGCTCAATAATCCAGGTAAATAACACAGAATAACATCCTGATTTATGCTCAATAATCCAGGTGAATAACAGAATAACATCCTGATTTATGCTCAATAATCCAGGTAAATAACAGAATAACATCCTGATGCATGATCAATAATCCAGGTAAATAACACAGAATAACATCCTGAATTATGCTCAATAATCCAGGTGAATAACAGAATAACATCCTGATTTATGCTCAATAATCCAGGTAAATAACAGAAAAACACTCTGATGCATGCTCAATAATCCAGGTAAATAACACAGAATAACATCCTGAATTATGCTCAATAATCCAGGTGAATAACAGAAAAACACCCTGATGCATGCTCAATAATCCAGGTAAATAACACAGAATAACATCCTGATTTATGCTCAATAATCCAGGTAAATAACACAGAATAACATCCTGAATTATGCTCAATAATCCAGGTGAATAACAGAAAAACACCCTGATGCATGCTCAATAATCCAGGTAAATAACACAGAATAACATCCTGATTTATGCTCAATAATCCAGGTAAATAACACAGAATAATATCCTGATTTATGCTCAATAATCCAGGTAAATAACAGAATAACATCCTGATGCATGATCAATAATCCAGGTGAATAAAAGAATAACATCCTGATTTATGCTCAATAATCCAGGTGAATAAAAGAATAACATCCTGATTTATGCTCAATAATCCAGGTGAATAATGCAGAATAATAAACGCTTCTTTCATAACTTCTCCATCACTGAAAGACTTCTTATGTTGAGCCAGGATGCAGCTAACACGGTAGGAGGCGATCGTAGCAACCTTACCTTTTGTGCTGGGCTGAGTGAAGATCGATTGCTGTGCTGCAAGCTTGTGTTTTAGCTCCAGCATGTTCTGAGTCCATAAACAACTTTTAGGAGGGAAATCTGTCTCAAACAGTTTGTGCATCGTCTTGAAATGCCGCTCCAAGTTACACTTTTTGGGCAAGGCAACGCTCGAATTACAGATGAGGCAAATAGACTTCGAATTAGAATAAACAAAAAAATACTCCTCCTCCCACTCTGTGTGAAAATAATAAGTTTTCGTTTGCTTGTTTGCTAGTTCTGCAGCATGAGCATCCATGTTTACTTCGCACCGATAGCTCCACTGCTGTCTTAAAGTCTCGTCAGTCACTGCACCCAAAACTCGCGAGACTATGTCTGTGAGAAAACAAGATGGGGAGGGCTGAGGAAAGTGTTGCTGTGCATTGGAATATCGTCACTTCTCCCACCCCCCACCTCCACCACTTCTGCCGGAGTTAGAATGAAGCTGAGCACCTCCACCACTTCAGCCGGAGTTAGAATGAAGCTTAGCAGCGGACATTTCACCTTGTTTACAGCTGAGAGCCGGCTGCCGGTGTTCTGTGGCTTGCGGGCCGGCTCTAACAGTTATTAAATATCATCCAGGGGGCCATAAATAATTGTTTTGCGGGCCGGATCTGGCCCGCGGGCCGCCGCCTTGACATATGTGGTCTATGACAAGACAAGTTTTCTTTTTCTACTTTACAGAAGACTGAAGCCACGAGATCCATCCAGGGATAAGATCCTACATTAAGTAAATGCTTTATTTACTCATTTTAGTACTAATACTGTACTGTACACACTGTCTATGACAAGACAAGTTTTCTTTTTCTACTTTACAGAAGATTGAAGCCACGAGATCCATCCAGAGATAAGTTTGTACACCTGGGTCCAGTCTCAGATCTACACCTTGGATTCCTGTGGAGTTGGCTGAAATCGGACAGTTCCACATGAAGAGAAATCTGTTCAGTTTGCTGGTCTCCATCATTGCTTGTTGAATTGGTTTTGATCTTTATTCTGTGCCAATTCATTTTCATTAAGACAACACCACCCACAGTTGTCATATTGTACACTATTCAGTTTCAACCGTTTTAAATGTATAATTATAGCTTTTAATCTGAACTTTGTCAGTCTCCTGGGTGATGAAAACTTATAAGCTAAATGAATGTTTTTATGCTTTGCACATGTGAATAAAAACACTGGCCTAAGAACAATCAAGACCTTTACTTTTTATTTATGTGTATTACTATGAGTAGTATGGGTGACATCACAATGAAACTACTTCACATTATTAGACATTGAACGGTGTATTTTAATTATTGAAATAACAAAAAGAACAAATGTAAATGAACAGCAGATTTATTTATAGAAGATTTTAACTCGTTTGTTGCTGTGTAAGACTGCACAAAACTTCTGGACTTCTGGAAGTCGAGTTTCCATCCATGTCCTGGGAGTCTGCTGGTGATTGAAGATTCTACGACCTGAGAGAGGACCTTAACACAGAAATTTTTAGATATGGAGTACATAATTTCTGTTTTTTTTTGTATATAATATATATACTACACACCATGAATGTTTTTGTTGAAAAGCTTATGTAATATTGTACGTATGAAATCAACTGAATAATGACTTCTTATTTTGTTTTATTCAACCACAATGTAACAGGTTCTTTAAATGGCAACACATGGTTTTCTCAAAACAAAAATGTACATATTTCATATTATCTTGTCTTTGAATATTGCAGAAAATATATAACTACTGTACTTTATCATCAACTTGTTAATTAAACAGCATGTGTTTCAACTTTGTACATTTCACTTGTGCTGTGACATTTTCAACAAATTTTATATTAAATGTCTGCTTTCATTCACAGCACAGACTTGAACTCTGACTATATTAATGTCTGGCTGTGATCTAAATATTCTGATATCAGATGTCATGTACCTTCCACAGTGTGTCCAGTCAGCCTGTCCGTGAGCAGTGAGATAAGACGTTATCTGTGCTTCACATGTCACTACTCACGGACTGAGCAGTGACAGCTGAGGCACAGTTAACGTCTTATCTTCGCAGCTTTTTAAAACATCCTTGGAACGTATCCACCTTTGCTGTGCTGCCATTTACGTTAGGTAAAGGTAACTTATGTGTAAATAAATAAATAAATCGCTAGCAAAGACGTTACCCCACAAACGTGAACAAGAGCGCGGGACCGCGGGCGGAAGTACACCCCCGGCTTCCGCTATGAATTATGGGTAGTGGCGGGAAATCGAAAATAAGGTGGATAGAGTTGGTGCAAAAAAACAGAGCAAATCATATTGGAGTGAAACAAGAACACGCCCACTGAATTTCCTTAAGTTTCGTTTCTTCCACCACCTTAAGTTTCGTTTCTTCCACCAACTTGTTTTACCGCAGTGGAAACGAAGGCGACGGTTAGCTGTGAGCCAGGTAAGTCCCCTAATGGGTTGTAGATATATTTTACGTGGGGTTTTATGATTTTTAAAAATTATTTAGACTAATTATCTCTAGTGGAAAGATGACGTGCTGCTGTGTGGTTGTGGAGGAAGGAGGGCTGCAACGAGGAATTATGATGGTTGGCTAACTAGTGAACATGTGTGCTTCAGCTAACTTAGTTTAGCCACTTACAACAAAGCAGAAATAAATGCTGCGTCCATTTTTTTTATTTTCACAAGTCAAGGCTGTCGTTAAACTGAGGAACGGAGTTTAAAAGAGTAGCTAGCTGTACAGTCGAAGTATGTGGAGCCATTGTTCTGCTATAAAATGGCGCGGGAGGCCTACTATGCTAGAAACTTTTCTTGTAGAGCAGCGCATAAGAGTTGTACAATGCTACGTCCATTTTTTTATTTTCACAGTCAAGGCTGTCGCTATTTTTAAACTGAGGAACAGAGTTTAAAAGAGGAGTCGAAGCATGTGGAGCCATTGTTCTGCCTAGAAAATGGCGCGGAGGCCTA
>JBBPBX010032662.1:0-26359 GCA_038048925.1 Garcialebias charrua
CGCTCGCCTTATCTCGGACATGCCTCCAGAGAAAGAAAAGCGAAAGACAAGACTTCCAAGGAAAACCAGTAGGACGGCGAGCCCAAACTCGCGCGCCTGTCCTAGCGGATGCGGCTTCTCCCTCGCGGCAACGGACACCCATGAGGCCTGTCCAGTCTGCCTGGGAATGCTACACGCAAAAACAGCGCTGGATGCGCCCGACTTTTGCCCACACTGCAGCCAGATGCTGGATGCGGTGCTGCGGCACCGGGTTGACCTCATCGCCAAGGCCATGGGCGTCCCAGCAATGCCAGCGGATATGGACACCACTGAGCCCCTCACTCCCACGCCGGAGCTTGAGAACATGGCTCTACACGACAGCACACAAGTCGAATGGGGTGAGAGCCCTGACGTGCTGGCTCCTATGGTGGATTTAACAGTCGAATTCGACACTCAAGACACGATGAACGAGGACAAGATCTCGATTTCAGCCTCAGGCGAATTTTCTTCTGAAGACGCAGACGTCGAACTGGAGGAACAGGGAGAAGACCTCTCCCAGACCACGGTACCTGTGCTCCCAGAAACTGACTTTTCCATGCCTGCTCTGTTCGACCTGTGCCACAGAGCAACGGATGCGCTACACATCCCATGGCTAGAGCCTCCACCTTGCCAACAGGTCACGAGGCTGGCAGGAAACTATTTTTATTCAAAACAGCAGGCTACCACGAGGCAAAGGATGCCCGTTTTCCCGGACTTCCTCACAGAACTAACTCGCACCTGGGCTCAGCCCCGAGCTCCCATGCTCTTACCACTCTCACAGTTCCTCGATGTGGACGGGATGGATGAGGTGGGAATAGTCAAAGTCAAAGTCAAAGTCAACTTTATTGTCAGATCTGCAATATGTACAGTGCAGGACATACACAGGACCGAAATTGCGTTTCTTTCAGTCCCTCGGTGCAACAGTAAACATCTAAACATTGAAACACTGAAACATATAATAATAGACATAAGCATAAAATAGTAAACCTAACACTGTCCTGAGTTTTTTGCATAGTGGTATAAGCCAATAGCCAACGTGCCTCAAATTGAGGACACGCTGGCGTCTCACCTGGCTCCCAAGTCATCCGGAACAAAACCAACTCTTCCCAGCAAAGCTTGTCGAGCCTCGGCTTCTCTTCTCGAGAAATTCTACAGAGCTCAGGGACTCGCGGCGCGCGCCATGAACACGTCTGCATGGATGCAGGCTTACCTAGTTGAAAAACTGCAACAGCTCCAGGTAACAACGGACAAGCAGGCTGCAGCCGACTTGCTGGATGAAGCCCGCAGGGCAACAGACTTCGTGCTCCGCATGATGGGGACAGCCGCTGTTGCTCAGGGCAAAGGCATGGCGGAAGTGGTCATCGTGATACGCCATCTGTGGATGATTTTAACGGATCTCCCCGAGGGACAAAAGGTGCCTTTTCTCCACCACTCGATAGAGCCAACGGGATTATTTAGAAACGCTTTGGATCAAATTCAGACCAAGCTGGACCAAAGGCGCAAACAGGCTGAAGCTCTCCGGGTGGGCATTCCCAGGAGAAGCTTCGCCCCCTCCAGGGAGTCTGCTAGAGGCAGACCTGCGCAGCCTCGACACTGCTCGACAATGCATACCCTACCGCAGAAGCGGGCGGCCTACGAGAATGAGCATCGGCAGAGACCACCGTCGGGCCAACCTCGTACTGAGCACGCATGGAGCAAAAACAGGTTCGTCCCCCACCAGGCGTTCAGACACAGGCCTCCTCGGCGAACCGGGACGACAGACAAAAATGTGCCTGATGAACCAGGTTCACGTCTTGACTTTACACGGTCACCCGCCCAAGCGGTACGGGGAATGATCCGTTCATATCCAGACTTTATTTGTAGCACGGTACAAATGGCTGGTAACTCTGTTGCATGCACAAATCATGTTTTTCCTGCTGTGAGTGACATAAATTCAAACATGTTGTTACACGTAAGCACAAATAAAGCTAAAAAACAGTTCTTCTCTGTTTTATTGACTCCAAAAAAAGAAGCAACAAACACAAGTAACTTCAGGTCCCTCTGGCCTGCCAGCCGTCATAAAGGGAGGGGACAGTTTCCCCCACCTCCCTCACGGCTCACGGGGTATTAGCATAATCAATAAATCTCAGCGGGGCGCTTCTGCTCCGTCTGTAGAGAACAGGCATAGAGGCGTCTGCGTAGAGGGGTAGAGGCCCTCTACCCCTGCGTAGAGGGGTAGAGGCCCTCTACCCCTCATGGAGACAGGTGAGGGAGACCACGTGCTCCAGCTCCCGCTCCATTGTGAACGACGGGGCGGCAAATACACTAACTAAGCTGACACATGACATGTCCGCGACTCAGAGAGACGCGCCAACAGAATCTAACAATAGGGGAGCCACGTCAGACGTCCGCAGGCAACCACTAGCTTCACACGTTCACAAAAGCAATTGTGTTCAGGCTGGTGTGTGCGTAAACAGCTCAGAGCTGAATCAGATTTCTCTCCCTGTCACTCGGAGGGAACTGGGCTCCTTATCATCAAACAATCTAAAGTCTGCCAAACACAAATAACCATCTCCACGTTCTCACGTTACAGCTGTCCCTTTATTATTAATAAGTGACACGCAATGTTCAAGCAGTGATCCCGCAGCACGTGACCTCTCTCGCTGTGCTGGTCCAGCTCTGCTTTTAAACAGTTCCCCCCCAACGGGTGAAACGCAGACCCTGGCAGGTTTGTCTGGTTCCAACGCTCTGTTAAGGCCAAGGACCAGTAAACTGGACCCATCCAGGAATCACATGGGGTCAGAAGATCTGCTCGTTTAAAATTTTTTGCAGCTTTTCAGTCCCATGACCCAAAACAAGGAGAGAGAAAGCAGACTTTCTGCTCCTTTTCTGTCTGAAAAAGA
Organism: Garcialebias charrua; assembly: GCA_038048925.1. NCBI lineage: Eukaryota > Metazoa > Chordata > Actinopteri > Cyprinodontiformes > Rivulidae > Garcialebias > Garcialebias charrua. The sequence goes on from JBBPBX010032662.1 coordinate 2,901, forward strand.
CAACAGGTTGCATCTGCCCTCTATCACTCTCGATGAGAGCAGCCGGGTGGCATATCAACAAAAAGGCCTTCTCCCAAACTTGGTTGACCTTCAAGGGGTCACAGCTTCCAGGGCTCCTGGAGGGGAACTGGATACACCAACTGCTCTTCTTCAAGGTCAAACTATGCCACCAGAAGAAGTAGCCTTGCCGCCTAGGCCGAGAACTATTAAAAATTTCAGCTTGTTGACAGAAAAGAACAAGCTGATGGCATCAGGCCTGCCGGAAAATGTGGTAAAACACCATACAAAATGTGTGTGCTGTATCAACACAGTTCCTCTACGCATTGAAGTGGCATATTTTTGAGGCCTGGTGCTCAGAAAGAAATATTATTTCTTACTCATGCGACCTGACTCAGCTCCTCATTTTCCTTCAGGATTTACTGGAAAAAGGTTGTTCTTTCTCAACGATTAAAGTTTTCCTATCAGCTATTTCAGCCTGTCACGAAGGCTGGGGACACAGGACTCCTGGTGCACATCCAATCATAATAAGATTTATGAAGGGTGTACTTAGGACAAAACCACCCAACAGGATCCTGACCCCTGGTTGGGATCTTAGTCTGGTCTTGGGGGCTCTCTGTGATCCTCCATTCGAGCCACTGAGTGAGGTTAAGATAGACTTGTTATCTTATAAAACCGCTCTAATCTTGGCACTTTGCTCGGCTAAACGCGTGAGTGACCTCCATGCATTGTCTGTACATCTAATGTGTACCAGATTCATCCCTGACAGGTCAAAGGTCACCTTAAGGCCTAATCCTGCATACACCCCCAAGGTCTGGACTTTGAACCACAGGAGTCTAGACTTTGATCTCTCCTCCTTCCCACCTGCTCCTGTACTCACTTAGGAACAGGAAATGTTGAAGGCTCTCTGCCCTGTGAGAGCTTTACGCACTTACATGCAGAGAACAGCCGAATGGAGAAAAACAAATCAACTGTTCGTGTGCTTTGCAGCACCTGCTACCGGAAAGGCCCTATCAAAACAACGCCTTTCACATTGGGTGACTGAGGCCATTAAAAGGGCGTACAGTAGCAAAGGTCAACAGGTGCCCTCTGGAGTGCACGCTCACTCCACTCGGGGCTTGGCCACCTCCTGGTCATTGTTCAAGGGCGTACCAGTTGCAGACATCTGTGCTGCTGCGAACTGGAGCTCATTAAACACTTTTGCAAAGCATTACAGTTTGGATGTTACTGCGTGTGACGTCATTTAGGCTGTTCTTTTTTAACACACAGTAGAAAGTAGCCTTGAGATGCCTGCTGGTCAAGGGCAGACGTTCACACTAGCATGCATTTTGCTGAGCATTTCAAGGGCGTGAATGAATTACGTTCCCATAGCAAGTATGTTGCACAGAGAGACCGACTGATAAGGGAACTGAAAGTTATGCACCATAACTCATGTTCCCTGAAGGAAGGGAACGAGGTGCAACATATCTGGCCCTTTTCAATGCTGAAAGCTCGGTGAAGTGCAATTTTGGAGAAAGATGGATGGGCGTCAGTCGCTTAAATACCCAGAGGGCGGGGCCTCTGGCGCGACGTTGACGCCCTAGCCGTAAAGGCGTGATTGTATTCCTTCAGGTAATCGCGCGGGGGTGCAATTTCCATAGCAAGTATGTTGCACCTCGTTCCCTTCTTTCAGGGAACATGAGTTATGGTGCATAACTTTCAGATTTTTTTAAACAAGTTAAAACAAAGACGTCAAAGTAGCAAAACAGACAGATTATAAGGTAGATGTAGAAAATCAAAAACAAGAACATGTCTGCATTGGTTTTTGCCAGGATTCCTACATCTTGTATTTAAAGAGTTTTTAAAACAATGCAAAGCATCATTGCTGATGGGGCAGCTTAAAGTTAGCAGATCATGTACAAGTTAAAAAATGACAACTGGTAACTTCATAATACATTTTTAATTGTTGTTCTCTCTTATTCCTCTGAATTGTAAACAATGTTCCACTGGTCATGTGTAAAACAGAAAGTTTGGGAAATTCTAAAATTGAAAGGTTTCTCACTTTTGTAAGACATTTTACTCACACAAAAGTATTTGCTGTATTTTCTCGGACTATAAGGCACACCAGATTATTCATTTATATTCAGATTATAAGACACAATAGGTAAAACAAGTTCACTTTGACAGATTTTTGAGCACTGTGTACCACATAACATCGGTTTGAGGTGAGTAAGCACAACCAGAATTAATACATAAGGCTCACTGTCGATTTTTGAGGAAAATTAAAGGATTTTAACTACGCCTTATAGTCCAAAAAAATACGGTAGAATGTGACCTGGACTTGACCCCCAAGCCCCAATTAACAAACACAGAACTGATAAACGTGTTAAAAACTCACAACTGCACTTTCAGCTAGGTGAGAGTGTTGCTCATACACAGGTGGTGAGTCAAACATGTGATGTAATTAAGAGTGTTTACAGGCTGTCAGCTGGTGTTTTAATGCATGCAGCTTATGACCCTTTCGACTTTCCATCCATTTTTCTATCCACGCTTCTGCCATGTATCACTGGGAACTTGCATATTTTAAAAAGGTAAATCTTAAAGATTCTGTTTTAATTTTAAATTACCGTAGATATTCTGGTTTTGCTTTGGTGGAGTGCTTTAGATCAAACCATCATCTTATTTTCAGTCATAGCAGTTGGCAAAAGAGCAAATCATTCCTAATTGACTAAATGGAAGTTGTGGTTGGATATGACAATCATATTCTTTGCCTGATTGTACACACATCAGAACTGCACACATACTGGTATGAATATATATGGCACTACATCTCTGTTGCATACTTTGAGTAGATTAAAGTATAATCAAACAATACGTTAAATGCCTTTTATGTTTGGTTTGAAAACAGGGCCAAACTTCAACCACACCTTCAATCACCCAATTTTTTTTGTTGTTGTTGTTGTTGTTGTTGTTGTTGTTGTTGTTGTTGTTGTTGTTGTTGTTGTTGTTGTTGTTGTTGTTTTTAAACAAAATCATCTGTTAAATAAACTATTTCCTTTAAATCATGTTGCTTACTGGACTTTTTGGTGCCAAATTGTGACAGTATTGGCAAGCGAGTCCCAAAGAGTCTTGCAACATTTACGGGTGTTCTTAATTTACTTGCATGGGTTGCAAGGCTCTTGTGTTGCTGAAATCTTGAACATATTCCAAAAAATTGCACAAAAAATGTAGTTACAGATCCACTCTCAGCTGAGTTTACACACTGTAGGTGCGAAAATGTGGAAAACGTGAAACAGTTTTGGGAAGGTTTGGATCTGAACTGTGACTGACTGGAAACAAAGGAACAAACTGCAGTCATACTGAGAAACTATTTAAAAACCTAGAGACTAAACCGAAACAACAACAAAAAATGTTAGATATTTGTACAATTGTTCCAATTTATTGGTTGTTATTTAAGCATGCATACATGTAAGATCTAATCACGTATAATTCTCAATTAAAAAAAGACACAAATTTCATGTCTCTGACTAGATGCTAGCAGTCACCACCCAGTGAGATCCAGGCTTAACTTCATCCCTTCTCATCACACTCATTCAGTTCAAATTCTTTCATTTTGCACAGAGCCAGTTCACAACTGAAATCATCTCTAGGTGCAATTTAGAGCCAATTTCATTCTGTCTAATTTCACCAAATTCATTCCAACACAGTTCAGCTGGATCTGATTTCAATCCAATCTGTCATCCTTCCATTTTGTTCTAAACTTTCATCCTTCAACCTTATTACCTTCACTTTCTGATTCTTCTTCATATCTTTTCATTTCTACAGTATTTCAACTTTCCTGATTTGCAGGGACCAGCTAAAGGGGGTTCTAAGTTGGGCATGTCATTGAACTAGCTGAGATTGAACACCACCTCCAACATGTTGTTCCTAACCACCAGATCTCAGACTCATCGGGTGAGCCTCATCTATCAAATTCATCCATAACCTCATCCTCCCTTTGTCTCTGATTAAACCTCCAATTGCACATTGTTAAGGTCTGATCCTTGCTAATCAGTGACATTTAGTGGAGAAATGTCAGTTAAGACAGTGACAAAACTATACACCATATGATTGTGCAACTGAATTAACAAGCATTGCAATGGCAATAACACACACAAAGCACAATTCATTAACACAACAAAGAAATGTAACTAACAGTGCCAACTCTGACAGAGCTGAAACTCATGCTATGGATTGTTTTCAATGCTCAGCTCCTAATTCACAGCCCAAATGCCGTGTTTCCTTGCATGCCTGTATGGTTGTAATCCCGAAAAAGGACGCGTGACTCATGTTTTAACAGACATCAGTGCTGACACTTTAGAGTGCTGGCTGAGTGTGTCACGCTGCTTTGGTAAACAATGTCAAGGAAAAAAAGATTACTTTGTAGCCATCAGAAGCCTGCACCAACAGAAAACACTGTTTGAGGTTTCCTGCTGCTGCAGATCCAAACAAAAAGTCTCTCGACAAAAAAATGGAACCACACACACGTGCACAGACACATGTGCACAGACACACGCAATCCCAAACAAAGGCCTTGTTTGCGGTGATGGATTACAGCTCCACCTTAACAGTCACGTCTGTAATGGATATTTGATGGAGTTTCAAAGAGAATGGGGCAAAGTTGAGAGCAACGTAATATCGCGCTAAATAAAAATTGGTCATGTCTTGGAGAAGCGCAGTCGACGGGACTGAAATGGCCTGGAAATTATAGTAAAACCACAGTACATGGCTAAGAGACACACACACCCACCTTCTGTGGTTATGAGACACTTCAGAACCAAAAGACCTGAAACATTTTTCTCTATTTAGGCTTGAATAAACTTTTCTAAGTGCCTTTTATCCTTGCAGGTGGTATGCATATCAGACATTTTTGCTAGGATAGAAGGAAAATCAGCGGCACAAATGAAGTCACACACAAACATACATATTCATTATACTGTAATAATAGGCAGCAGGATGCTACAGGAGTCACAGCAGGACTAGGCCAACACACAGAGCAATGAATAGGAGGAATTATCAGGAAGAATTTTTAGCTGAAGTATCAAGATGAGAATTAATGAAATGGAAGGGACAATGTGCCAAAAAGAGAGGGCTCAGAGAGGTAAGAAAGACAGAAAAAAAAAATATAATGTGATAGATGATGTAAAATGTCACCTCCGTCATTGTCAGTTCCATCACTGCAGTCAGTTTCCATGACAACGCTGCATCCAGGCCCACTCCATCCAGCTTGGCAGATGCAGCGCCAGCCACTCTGCTCCAGAGTACAGCGTCCGTGACCACTGCACAACCCAGGGCAGCCGTCTGATGTCCCACATAAGCGCACGTGCGCACGCACGTGTACAAAACACACAAATTCGGGTCATTTACTAACAACAGCATTGAGGTCTCAAAAATATTTAAATACTCGAGAGAAAAATAAGTTACCTTTTACCACAACGTCTAAATCGTGAGTAACTGGGAAAAAAAGAAAGATGTGCATAAGATAAATGTATTTCAAACATCACAGGACACAAATACAGGTAGTCCCCGACTTACGAGCACATCGACTTACGAGGTTCTGGACTTACGAGCGGACTAACGAACAGTAAATGTTTACAGTAAATTCAGCACTGGTATGTGTATTTAGATGAAAGTGTACGGTGGCCGAGGGGTGCGAAGAAGAGACGCTCTGCAAACGGACGGCTGCAAATTTTAAAAAAGAGCTGCAAACAGAAAAAGCTACAACGGAAGTGCTCCAGACCACTAGGGGCAGTCGAACAAAGAACAAATCATAAAGCATATTATAGTTTTCAGAATGGCACTAGTTATTTGTGTATTAAACTTATTTATTTTAAGAATATGTTACACGTATTTGAAACTATCTCGTAACTTATTTATTTTAAGAATATTTTACACTTATTCGAAACTATCTCGTATTTGTTTTAATACTGTAAGGAAGAGGAACAATACAAGGATGCCAGGTTGGGTCAGTGGTCTCAATCTTAGACTGTAAGAGATCTCTTTGGATGCGGGAGACCCGAGTTCGATCCCCAGTGTCGGAAATTTTGTGGTATTACTTGCTTTTTTTTAAGCCTTTTGTTTTGGATAGATCGAACCAAGCAACAACAAAGATGTAGATGTATTTATCTATTCCACCCGATCTGGCCAAAAACAAAAGGCTTAAAAAAAGTCTTAAAAAAAAAGAAAGTAATGCCACAAAATTTCCAAGTCCAAGAATTGAACCAGGGTCTCCTGCATCCAAGGCAACCTCTTTAACCATTGACCCAACTTGGCATCCTTGCAATGATCCTCCTCCGCACACTATTAAAACAAATACAACGTGATAGTTCTGATGTAGTGTAAAATATTCTTAAAATAAATAAGTTAAAATACACAAATAACTAGTGCCATTCCGAAAACTATAATACCTGTATGCTTTATGATTTGTTCTTTGTTCAACTGCCCCTAGTGGTCTGGAGCACTTCCGTTGTAGCTTTTTCTATTTGCAGCCGTCTTTTAAAATTGCAGCTGTTTTTTTAAATTTGCTGTTTTTTTTTATTTGCAGCCGTGTTTAAAATTTGCAGCTGTTTTTTAAAATTTGCAACTTTTTTTTATTTATTTGCAGCCATGTTTAATTTTTTGTAGTGCTTATCTCTTCTTACGGCGCGTTTGCACCCCTCGGCCACCGTAAAAGTGTGTTAGCTAACCGTTTGTAAACAAAGTTATGTGCATGTTAGTATGTACGTTTGTGTTGAAAAACGGGTGTTTGGCGTAGCGCTAGCATACATTTTCCGACTTACGACCAAAAATCCGGACTTACGAGCGACACGTGTTTCGAGTTCCGACATACAAATTTTCATCTGACGAGCCCCTCGCAGGAACGGAACTCGCTCGTAAGTCGGGGACTATCTCACACTTCCACGTTCACCAGCACATAACTCACCAGTGTTGCAGTGCTCCCCCTCCCAGCCAGGCTGGCAGATGCAGGTGCCGTCGTGGCACTGGCCATGCTCTTCGCAGCGAGCATGGCACGCTCTCTGGTCACACGCGGCACCGATCCAGCCCTCTTCGCACTGGCACTGGCCCTCTGAGCAAACGCCATGGCCGCCACATGGCACCAGGCACAGCTCTGTTGAACAGGTGGGCAGAGACATGCGTGAGGGGGGGAAAGCATGTATGTGTGAGAGGACGAGAAGAATGAAAGGGTGCGGAACAGACGGAGCAACTGAGCGCTGCAAGGAAAACAAAGTTAAACGAGGCACAGGGGACACAGGAAAGAGAAAGAATACGTTTAATAATCAGAACTGGGGCGAGCCATTGTTTATAGGTGAGAGAGTAAAAAAACAACGAGTGAGTGGGATAACCTCAGATGAAGAAGAAAAAAAACTTTCTCACAATACACAGTCTGCCCTCCTCTATAGCTCAGCTCCCTTAAGAAGGACGAGGGAATCAACTCTGAATAAAAGCCAAATGATTTTTATTTGCCTTATTTTTAAACTGCTTGTCTCCAGTTCTTTTGTTCTTCTCTGACATTTTCATCACATTTAGTTGGCAAGTTATCTCTCTTCATTGTGTTATCTTTCTTTCCCTGCTTTTGTTTCCCGTCCTCCCTTTTGCAACATGCCTTCTTTTTTTAAAATGTCTTTCCCCCTTGTATGTTTCCTTCTCTCCCTGCTCTCCTCACCATCCGACTCTCTCTGCAGAAGCAAAGCCTCATCTATCAGTAAAGAGAGCAAAGTGCTGGAGGCACACGGATCCTACTTATCCAGCTGCAGTAAAAAAGTTATTTCAATTTAAATATACATAGCATGGAGAGGTAGTAAAAAAGTGAATTTGACTTGGAGAGTTTTTCAGCACTCTATTAGAATTACATTAACTTAGCCATGCCTCAATAAGACTGCGGGACAAAGAATTGTCGGGTTCTTTTTCATTAAAAGGCCAGCAGGTAGAAGGGAGGAGGCTCATTTCTCAGCTACTCAATCACGCTTCATCATGATCATGAGTGGTACCCCCATAATGAAGGTAAGCCTGCATCAGAGAGCGGTACTGCAAATCTTTTGTGTCCATGGTGAAAAGGATCCTTCACAACTGCAGCAAATGCAGTGAAAGAAAAAAAGCCACTTTCATAATGGCTATTTTCCTCTCTTAGAGCTGACTGCAAGGACAAGGACAGAGTGTTGCAGTGGACACACTCCACTGGACACAGTCCACACTCTTCCCATTTTACAGCTTTACGTCAGGACTTTATGAAATGATTTGGTCTTTATCAAGTACGAGAAGGTCTTTTTGACAAATGAGATGAGAAAAAAGTGGAGATGTTCATCCACATTTCACAACACTACGTTTGGAGAAAACCAGACAAAACCACATACCAACTGTCAGCATAGTGGTGGAGTGGATTATTTGGACTTGGTTTGGCACCACCGGACCTGAGCACATTGCAGTCATGAAGTCAATACTGAACTCCTCCATGCATCAAAACACATGGATTGAAGCAGGAAAAAAAAAAACTTTGGACTGAAAACTTCTACATTAAAGAGGTTACCTTTTAGGGGGGTTGTCAGATAGATTTTAAAACATAATAGACACTTCTTGGTCTGTTGCCTTCTAATATCTTCTCCTATGTGTCATTTTCTACATCTGCCTTTTACTAATCTGTCTGTTTTGCTACTTTGATATATTTGTTGTAACTTGGTAAAACTGTATTTCTCTCTTATGTTTGTCTATTGTTGGTTGTTTAAGGAAAATCTACTGTTGCTGTTGTCATCATTCTTTAGTTTGTAGACAGGTCTCTCTTGTAAATGAGTCCTCGAGGCTCAATGAGGTTAACCTGCCTAAATAAAGGTTGAATGAAAATCTGTGTGAGTGCAGCTACAGCGTGCACTCTCAGGACGGTATTATTCATTCAACACTTGCTCTTCTTTTCAACACTTGCCCTTCTCAAGGGCGGACGTCTCCTCTCGGTGTCCGCTTTGCTTTTACTTTGCTTTGTCTGTGAAACTGTCTGAGAGCCTCTTCTACAAAATCTTCTGAATCATAACGATGGACTTCAATTTGGTCAGTTGGTCCCTCAACACAACTGATAACATTTCTTCAAAAAGAAGACAGGCTGTAGGCGAGCCGATTTTCCCTGTTGGCATGCACACAGCTGGATATCGCATCGACTTGGAAGACTTGATGACGTGTCTATCTCTGCTGTCATCTGTGGATCTTAAGGAAGTATATTTACAGGGAACCCCCGACCTACGGCGCCCGCGACCTACGGCAACCCGGACCTACAAACGTATCATATTTAATAATTTAATAAAAGTATTAAAAAAATAAAAAATAAATCGTTTTTTTTTTTTTATGTTATTAATTTCATGTGTACAGCACTTTGTTGCAGTGTGATTGTTTTAAAGGCTTTATAAATAATATTTTTAATAAAAATTATAAGTTTTTCTCATAATTGCGCAACTTCCGGCCGTTCCAGGAAATGCCCCGGCAGCCATTTTAGGTAGGTCTGTTGTCCCGGCAGCTGGCTGTGAGCACTGTGTTTGTTCCAGGATTGCCTCATATGGATAAATTACTAGCTGGAATTGCTCTGTGAACTCTGTGGACGTCTCAGCCTGGAGCAGCAGCCGCGGATCGATCGCCGATCGCTCAGTCATGCACCGCACCGCCGCGCGAACACCAGCTCATGGCCTGGCTAACACGCAGCTAGCAGAAGCTAACACAGGCCTCGAGCAGCTGCCGTGGTTCCGCTGCTCGGCCCGACAACATCAACGCATGGCAACCTAAGATGTCGGCTTTGACCATCTCAAAGTAAGAAATTATATTTTTATTTATTCTGTATTAATTAATTATTTTATTCTGTAATAATTTTACAGTATTGAATGTGCTGTGCTGAATAGCAATGTTTAACATTACTGCACACTACTGTACATGCTGTACAGTTACTGTGTGTGTTTATGGATGAATGTGTGGTGTAATGTGTTAGATAAGTGTTTGTAAATAAAGTTCTGTGCATGTTTATGGCCCAGATCTGCAATATGTACAGTGCAGGACATACACAGGACCGAAATTGCGTTTCTCTCAGTCCCTCGGTGCAACAGTAAACATCTAAACATTGAAACACTGAAACATAAGTGTTTGTAAATAAACAAACATAAGTGTTTGTAAATAAAGTTATGTGCATGTTTATGGCCCAGTATGTCCGCTTGTTCAGTCTCATGCTGATAAATGTGTGTGCAGGGCTCCGTTAGCGTTATTTCCGTGACGTACGAACGAAACCAGGACCTACGAACAAGATGTTATTTTCACCCCCGAGCTACGGCAGAATCGAGCTGCGAACGGTCCTTAGGTCCGGAACTCGTTCGTAACTCGCGGGTTTCCTGTAATTGGGTTTATGATAACTGGTTCCTGCTTTTTGGATTCGGCTGGTTCCTGGCCTATCAACACACAAGGAAGACGTCGCCGGCAAATCTGGACCTGGTCAGGCTGCCTGCCTTACATGACGGCTTGGTTCATTTCAGACTGAAGGTAGATGTCATTAAAGTTCTGCCTGTCCCCAAAACAATTGTGTTTTGATGAGTGTGCACAGATGAGCTGGCTCCTCAACCGCCTTTGAGTCCCCCCTGCCCTCTGCGTAATGTCTGCGTCATTATGTGCTTGTGTGTGAGACTTTTTTTTTCATTACCACATTTTTGATCTTCAAACAGAGGTCAAAACAGTGTTAGGAATTTTTTTGTCTCCAAACCCTGTTTTATTTTTCACCACTTTTATTGTCTGTCCAACAGATCTCACTTGTAAATGAGTCTTCGAGGCTCAATGTGACTTATCTGTTTAAATAACGGTTGAATGAATTACCTGCAGTGTTTCCTCAGTGCAGACTGAACAAGGCAAAAGGGCCTTCACCTACTCTGCTCCTGTTCCCTGGAATATCTCGCAAGAAGATCAGAAGCTCTCAACCTTGACCTCTCTAAGTGGCTTCAAACATCTGCTAAGTTCATGGCAAAAACCAACGCAGACATGTTCCTGTTTTTAGTATTTTATATCACTTTACTGTATAATGAAGCTGTTTTTGTTTCTTTTTATTAATATAATTTCTTCTACTTTTATACTTTTCATTTTATATGCTTTTATGATTGTCTACTCGTGTCATCTGTGTTCTTTGTTAGGTCTTTGTTGTAACTGAGTCCTCATGGCTCAATGAGACTAACCTGCATAAATAAAGGTTGAATTGAATAGCACATAAAGTCCTTTGAAGAGTTTATTTTTCTTTCTAGACGGACAGATTTCTCCCCTAAAATTATTATTTCATTCAAAGGGAATAAATTTACAGGATTTCAGTTCATGTAGTCATTTAATACTATTTATTTTTCATATGTGATCATTTATTAAATTACATTTATCACAGTACAGTTACCCATGGTTCTAAATATAATGAAGTTTAGCACAACCAAACAGCCACAACACCTTGTTGTTGCTAAAACATTGTGTATAATTGAATTTTACTGGAGTTAGGGCACGCGCACGTTGCACGTCTGTGCGATGATGACACTCTAAACACATTAACATTTACTGTGCTTAGATTTTAGATACAGAAGTCCCAGAAGGTTAAGGCGCGGTGCGGGATGAGGGGTTGGGGTGGGGTGATGGTGTATCAGTTCTGGTATCTCCCCCGGCTGCAGTGAATTGGTCACGTGCAAATACAAAGACGCTGAATAATTTATCAAATGTCATCACCTTCATGGAGGGGGGGTTATGGTTATGCCAAAGTAACTAGTGTGTCCTCCTCAGTTTAGTTTCGCTCTGCTGCTCAAACCTGTGCTCACCGTGAACCAGACAGCAGGCCCCGCCCTGCTCTTCTCTGATTGGCTCAAACTGTGGCCCTACTTGTATTTATTGGTTGAAAGTAGCATCAGTTTAAGTCTTGATTAATTAAAAGTTCCTGACTTGAGACTTGACTTGACTTGGACCGTCGTTGACTTGAGACTTGACTTGACTTGGACCGTCTTGACCTGAGACTTGACTTGACTTGCAACACAGTGACTTGGTCCCACCTCTGTTCAATGGCATGCAAGTCTAATTCAAGTCCGAGTCTTTCAGCATTTTTTCAAGTCAAGTCTCAAGTCGTGATTTTAATGACTCGAGTCTGACTCGAGTCCAAGTCACGTGACTCGAGTCCCCACCTCTGGTTTAAGATAAGGTAGAACTTTATTGATCCCGCAGGAAATTGTTGTGCCAGAGTTTCAGTACAAAGGAATATACACAAGGAATCACATGATATGTATGTATTTAAAAAAAAAAGTAGAATATAAATATGCCAGCAGTTAAGGTCTACAGGTCTGGTGCAGATGCAGATTAATGATTCAATTTAATCCATGTATCATTACTGGATTAGATGTATTTAAAAAAATCACAATGAATCACTTTTTCTTCATTTTTACAGATGATGGGAATCCATCACAGCAACGGAGAACTTACATCCATGAAAATAATCTAGACTGTGAGACTATCTGACTGTTAGCTGAAGACTGGACCAAACTGGGTCAACAAAACGGACATATTAATATCTTGTTTAAGAATGTAAAAAGTGGTTTGGTTGCACAGCCCAAGGTTTAGTGCTGCAATAATTGGTCTAAGCTAGATTGTTAAACTGTAATTGTGTTGAGACCATCAACATAAACAAAGTTTGCCAAAATGATTCCATTAACGTCTATTGTCTAATGTTAAAGCCAAAATATTTGTTTTGGGGCATTGCTATGTTATATATTTTTACACCCAGCTTCTATATCCTCAATACAAAAGACCTGCTCCCTATTTGCCAACATATCTTAGGGATCAGTCAGATCTCGATTGCACATTTACAACTGGTTCAAAATGCTGCAGCCAGATTTTTAACTGTTACAAAAGAAAGAGAGCACACTACTCCAGTTCTGGCCTCTCTTCACTGGTTCCCAGTTCACTTTTGAATTCATTTTAAAATCCCTCTGTGTGTTTTTAAACATCTTAATAGTTCTACCTCCTCCTATCTTGCTGATCTGCTGCAGCCATATGTCCCACCGCGCTCTGAGGTCAGCAGGTGCTTTTATTGGTTCCAGGTACTTGTTTTAAACTCAGAGGTAACAGGATCTCCTCTGTTGCACATCCTAAACAGTGGAATGAGTTACCACTTAATGTCAGACAGGCTCCCTCTCTCACTGTTTTTAAGTATTGTTTAAAAATGCCCTGACTTTTGACATTGTATGAGTTAATTTAACTTGTCTGTACATGTATTCTATAATGTTAGTCATTTAGTTCCTTTCGTTGTGGATCAATGTATTTTATTTTGTGTCATTTCTGTGTTTTGTTCTTGCTGTACAGCACTTTGATTGGCCTTGTTGCTGTTTTAAGTGCTTTATAAATAAAATGGAATGGAATGGTATATTATATAAACACATTTTTAAGCCTCAAATAATTACTTGAAAGTAAATGCATGAAAAGTGCATATTTTAACACAGAAAAGCAAGGTAATAACGTCAGTCAACAAATATCAATGTCTAGATAAAAACTCTTTTTTTTTTCTTTTAAGAAAGAAAAATGTCCCATTAATTTTCCTGGATGGTCGGGGATAAAAACATGTACAGGAGTGTACAACTAGGGGTCCCCCTCATCTTTTGTGGCTTCGTCTTCCAGCTCCTGCGTCTAGTTATAATATACAGTATGTTGATGGTTGTTACTTAAGGTGATTCGGAAAGCCAACAAACCATCAGATGGATGTAGTTTATCACACAGCTTTTTGATTTTAACTCAATTTGTGTTTAATAAATGGTGACATGTTGTAAACTGTTGTGTGTTTTTACGAACTTCAGATTAGATTTTACAATTTCATAACCTGGTGAAGATTAAACCATTTAAACATGTCCTGATACATAAAATACTATTGAAAAAGCGTTGACTGTCTTTGTTCCATAGTAGTTAGGTGCAGTGAGAGGGAACAAACTGTTCTGATGAGGACTATTTTCCTCTCTTTCAGCTTTCATTGCAAAGACAAGGACACCACGCTGCATTGTGCGTTTCAGACACTCCTGTGCACAGACTCAGGCAGCTTTGCCACAATGGTTACCTTCGAGCCTTTTCTCATTTTGTCTCAACAGGCAGAATGCAAAAAAACCAAGTAGTTATAGTTGTACAGCAGCTTCTACGGCTAAATTTAACAACCACTAATATTCAGGTAAAAAGGAATAAAACATTGGTTAATTTTAAACGAGTGTTTCTAGAAGCTACAAAATCTGACAGGGCTGGCGGCAACGTTAGAGACGAGTGCATTTCCCTCTCTTTTTGCTGGAGAAAAATGTGTGTCCAAATGGTGCGTAGATGTGTTTGTGAGCTTACAGTGTGTGTTACAGTGTAAATGCAAAGTGAAGTGAGTCCTGGTGCACAAGTGCACTTCAGAAGGCTGCAGTCAAAGAGTCATGAGAGGAAATCTCATTTATAAAATGGCATGAAGAGTGGGAGGAACACACACGCATGCACACAACATCATAAATCCCTCTCGTGTCTGTCATGTCCTCCGGAAGTATTATCTGCAGGACCACACACATGCTTGACGAACATTAACAAACTAGTGAAATGCATTTTCAATTTTCCTTGTGTGGCGGGTACATCGTCATGTCTTACCCGTGTAGCAGTCCGGCCCTGTCCAGTTGGGCTGGCAGGCACAAGAGTCTGACTCTGGGAGATAGGTGCCATGTCCCGAACACTGCTCTTGACAGGCTGGCAGAGAGTCATCGCAGCTGACGCCGGCCCATCCCGCCGAGCACACGCACTCCCCTCGCACGCACACGCCGTGCCCGCCACACTGAGGGTCTATACAGTCCACTGCAGACAGAGGGAGGGGGAGAGCGGGAGTGAGTCGGAGGTGAAAGAAAAGGGGTGGTGGTGCTGATAGTGGGTGAAGACCAGCTCATTATAATCATCAGTTCACCAAGTGTGAAAGCAGTGTTCTTTTGCATCCCATCCAGGAGTTAACCACCCCAACTACAATCCCTGTATCTGTTCCACAACATTACACTTCATAGGACACTTAGAGCTGAAGCTATCAAAAGAGCCGAAATGATGTGTGTGTGCGTGTGTGTGTGTGTGCTACAGCATGTTAGTGTGTGTAATTACAGCCTTGAGCATAGAGCCAAAGCTCAGCAGAGTTTGGCTTAACTCGGCTCGGCTCAGTCGCTGAAGGTCACACACCTGAATCCATCTTTAGAGGGAGACAGTTCTGTAGGTAGCAGCAAAACCCTGGTGGACGACAGCTGGGCCAGCAGCTTTTAGTCAACTTTAACATCATTGTTGTTTTCATTATCATTACATTGTTTGTTGTTGTTAGGCTGATGGTCCTCCTTGATCATGTGAGCAGCTGGTTTCAGGCTGTCATCAGCCAACTGGTTGTGTAACACTGTGAGAGGGTGCTATTTATAAGACTGAGCTGAACCCAGCACCTCAGACTGAGGAAGTCTTTCGGACGAAAGACGAAACGTTTCTACAATTTTTTGCTTTGTTTTTTTTTTTTTTTGTTTTTTGAATGTCCAGAGGACCAGACTTAGCTTTTTTAGATTACATTGTTTGTTTTGGGTAATTTATAGGGCTGTTTGACAAGGGAGACATGTTGCTTTAGCTTTTCATTTCCAGATGTATGCCTCGGTTAAAAGGACATGGGACCGACGCTGCATTTAATTTGTTCCAGGCGTGACAAATCTTTTTTTAGTCACACTAGAGTCAAATGTGGTCTAGAAGAAAAATGGATTTGTTTACTGACCAGGCTCGCTAACATTTTTATCAAGTTGACAAAAACATGTATTTAGAGAGAGTGCGGAAAAAGCACCACCTCCATTATTTTTCCAACTAAGAACTCAACAACTCTGGATTGTTGGTTTAAAAAAGCAAGGAGGATCATGTCCACACTGTGCATGGTCAGGATAGGTGCAAACTGGTGTAGATAACTGGATTTGATGGTTTTAAATAGTGTTTCTAGTTCTTGTTATTTCACTGTGAGTTTGACTCAATGAACCCAATCAGCTATTTAGACTACAAGCATGTCTTAAAGACATAAAAACCTGGATGACCATACATTTTCTGCTTTTAAACACAGACAAGACTGATAGTTTTTGGACCTGAGCATCTTGAAATTATTATTTTTCAGTCTTTCAACCTCTTTGGATGCCATTAATCTGGCCTATAGCTCCAATGTTAAAAATATTGGTGTTATTTTTGATCAGGACATTTCTTTTATCACCCACATTAAAAACATGACTAGAACCGCCTTCTTCCACCTGTGTAACATTACTAAAATTAGAAACATGTTATCTAAAAATTATGCAGAAAAACTGGTTCATGCATTTTTCACGTCTAGACTGGACTATTAAAATGGTTTGTTATCTGGGTGTTCAAATACTTCTTTTAAAAAGTCTTCTGTTAATCCAAAATGCTGCTGCCAGAGTCAAATGGAGTTAGTGGGAGAGATCATATCTCTCCAGTTTTAGCTTCTCTCCAGTGGCTCCCTGGCAAGTCCAGAATTTAATTCAAAATATTGCTTTTAACCTACAAAGCTCTCAACAACCTAGCTCCATCTTATATTAGATATATTATTGTTTCATGTTTTACTAACAGAGCACTTTTCTCTCAGTCTGCAGGTTTACTTGTGGTTCCTAGAGTTTCCAAAAGCAGAATGGGAGGAAGATCTTTCAGTTCTCAGGCTCCTCTCTTGTGGAGCCAACTTCCAGTTTCTGTCCATGAGGCTGACACATGGTCCAGTTTTAAGACTTTCCTTTTAAATAAATCATATATCTAAGGTTGGCTTGGTTTCTTTACCTATGCCTTACTATCCCATACTGCTATAGATTTAGACAGCTAGAGGGAAAACAGTTCCTCATTTAATCAGAGGAATACAGTACAAGTTAATAGTTTGTATTATAAATTATTAATACCTTAACCTGTTTTTTTTTGTCTTTCCTCCTAGTGAGGGACCTGCTCATCTCCATTTTGGACCTGTGTGTTCACAATTCTGTGTTTGTTTTTCCTTCCTGTCCTCTCAAACCAGCCGGTCAAAGCAGATGGCCGCTTGTCCTGAGCCTGGTTCTACTGGAGGTTTCTTCCTCATGAGGGAGTTTTTCCTTTCCACTGTTGTCTTTGCGCTTGCTCAGGATGGGAGACTGTGACGAAATGAAGATTCATTGTGAACTGCTGGCTACCCTAGATAAATAATATTATTTATTGAATTTTTATGTATACAAATGTATGTATTTATTCAGTGCACTGAGATGACTTCTGTTGTGACTTGGCGCTATATAAATAAACTGAATTGAATTGACTCCCAGCTGTGGCCTTTCTGTGTGAAAATTGCTAATTATTTGTCTCTGCAGTTCTCTGGGTGTTCCGGTTTCTTCCCACATATTATAAAACACAGATTAGGTTATTACCCAACTCTAATAATTATTTCAGAATCAATGTGCCAGTGAAATAATTACAAGTTACATAGTTTTTTGTTGTTGTTGTTGTTGTTGTTGTTGTTGTTGTTGTTGTTTATTTTAAAAAGACAATCCCTAATGATTTTGAGCCATGTTACACTTTGTAATGGTTTTGATTAGACTATACACATACTGACCACTTTATTACCGGTAGGTACACCTTTTCACTGTCTTGTTAGGAAAAAAAAAACTAATCAGCTGATCAGATGTCAGCAACTAAACCATGGATTTAGACTTGGTGAAGACAAACTGCTGAAGTTTTAATTTGAAGTTTTCACATGTTTTAATTTAGTCAGAATATTCTGTAGCAGAGCTGGAATAGTCAGGGTTAAGAACATCCCTCAACTCACTCACAGTATCTGATTATTATTGTCATGGTATTGATTAGTGATTTCTTTTTTGATGCTAGCTTATGTATAAAAAAAAAAAGATTTACCTTGTTCGCAGTTGACCCCTTTATAGGCTGGACTACAGATGCAGATACCCTGGATGCAGGTGCCGTGGTTGGAGCAGGTGGGGTCGATACACTGCCCTTCCTCTACGTTACACTCTGCCCCCTTCCACCCTTCGAGGCACACACACCTTCCCTTTTCATACAGACCGTTCCCGCTGCACAACACCGGGCACGAATCTGTAACAGGAAATAATTTGGATTACTCATATGAAATCAGTAGGACCACCACGCAAACTCTCACGCAGACGGTGGTGCAGTGCATTATGGGAGACCGTGTTAACCTACAGTGAGTGGGGCTACGCGTTTTTATCTCAGCTAGGGCGCAAATTCAGCAAATCCTTGAACAGCCTCTCTCTGCCTGTCTCTCTGTCTCACACACACACACACACACACAGACACTCAAGCTTATCCCTCACGCTGTTTCAATTTACTCAAGCACCACCTGAGCCCGGCTGCCACGGCAACCCAGGAGTTGTAGAAAATCCTCCTGACGTCCCTTTCCCTCGTTCTGAAAGGGCCGTGAAAACAATCATGAAAACGGAGGATTAGGAAGGAGAGCATTAGGCATTTACAGAATGAAGGTGAAAAGCAGAGCTTTCTCCATGCAGAGAAGGGGAGCCGCGTGGCTAATGGAATGACAGCCCGCAAGAATGAAGTCCGCCAGCACTGGAGGACACACTGTCAGCTACAGCTCAGGACTTCAAATGCATAGTAGAAGGAATCCATGACCATCATTTTCTTTTTCACCACTGCTATTGAAGGCGCAAGGGCAACAATGTCTATGCTCAAGTCTGTTAGTGTTTGTCGTATTAATAAAATACTTCATGAATAAGTTGGCAGGTGTTGTGGAAGCATGGTGGCATATTGGTAGAGCTGTGTCGTCACAGTGTGCCGGCTGTAGATTTGTCCTCCAGCTTTTCTGGGTGACGTTTACATGTCCTCCCTGTGCAAGTGTGTGTTGGTTTGTTTTTTCCTGGACATGCAGTTTCCTCACACAGATCCAAAACATACACGTTAGGACAAATAAATTATTACTAGGTGTGAGTGAGTGAATGGTCGTCTAATTTGTCTCTATGTGGCCCTGTGGGACCTCCAACCTGTGCAGGGTGTACTCCACCTCTCACACTGGGTATCCTGAAGATAGACACTAACATTTGATACCATACCATACCATTTTATTTATAAAGCACTTTAAACAGGAACAAGTCCACACCAAAGTGCTGGATGATAACTATTGATAATAACTATTAGTAGGCCTGACCAGGGCCGGCCCAAGGCATAAGCAAACTAAGCGGCTGCGTAGGGCCCCGGGGCCACTAGGGGGCCCCCCTAAGTGGAATTGATTTTTTTTAAGTAATGATTTCTATATGATTCTATTTAATATTTTAAGTTCAGCTTTTGCAAATTATTGCATACATTTACATCGTTTTAAGAACAAATTATTCAACTTTATATGTCTTTTTTTAAACCATTTTATGTGGTTTCAAGTAATTGTTAATTTGCATTATTTAAGGATTTCCTTGATATTTTTATTTTATTTTGTCTGTTTTTGCACAGTTACATTTATTTTCATGCATCTAAGTGGTTTTATCTGTTTGTTGTTGATCTTGCACTACAAATAATCTTGAACATTACTGTTGCAGTTCTTTGGAACCAACAATAATAAGCCAGATTATACTTTTGCTGTACAATACATTGCATACTGGCATTTTTTTCTTCTTTTGTTACTTTTAGTAGCCTATATACATATAGGATCATGTAAATAGGGCTGTCAGAGTTGCAATGAGTTTATGTTAGGTGGGTGAATGATCTGATCATCTGACTGTTGATTGCAGTAATCCACATTATTAAGAGAAATAGAGAGCCCCAAACCTAATTTTGCTTAGGGCCCCATGGAGGCTTGGGCCGGCCCTGGGCCTGACAGTTACTGGATCAAAGCAAACAGTAGCTAGAACGCACCCTGTCAAAATAAAAGAGTTCCCAGATCCTGTTCTGGCAGGATCTGTGTCAAATTAAACACTGCATTTTGGGTCACGGGGGTTACTGGTGTCCATGTCCAGCTATCACTGTGCGAGAGGCTGGAGACACCTTGGACATGTCTCCAGTCCATCACAGGGACACATGGAGACAAACGAGACAAAAAACCATTCACTCTCTCACTCACACCTAGAGACAATTTAGAGTCACCAATCAGCCTAACATGCATGTTTTTGACCTGTGGGAGGAAAACAAAGTACCCAGAGAAAACCCACACGTGCACAAAGAGAACATGCAAACTCCGGCCAGCGCCAAGTCACAACAGAATGACAAACACACACAAAAAAGATAAAACTGTAAACTTTTCAGATGCAAAGCTAAAATTAGCTGTGGTAGTAGCAGAGTCATTAACAACACACTCTCCAAGCACTACTACATCTCACAATACAGTATGTTAATATAGCAATATATAGTTTATAATGTGAATTTAAAGTTTAGACACAAATGTCTACAACTCTGTCATGTCTCTTCTTCAGATGATTTCAGTTTAATCTGGCATGAAAAGAGGAGTGTAATATGCCTTCTTTCCAGGAATGCCAGGCCTTTAATTATATTTCTGGGATCATTTGCAGTGAAGGCCCTGTGTGTGCACTCATCCATGGCAGCATGTGTTATATGTTTGTTTGAACCGTAGTTAAATCCTAACACTCTGCTCAGTGATAAATCCAGGCTCTGTTTTTTTTTTTTTTTAAACAAGTGATGCTAAAACCTGTTCTCTGAGCTTTCAAGCGGAGAACACAGTGCAGAGGCACAAACAAATGAGCAAAGATGAGAAGTGGAGATGAATAAATTATGAGCATAAATAAATCACGAGAAGCGATAATCATATCATCTGTTTCTACATAGTCAGACAGTTACCACTGCTGTAATTTCTACAAAGGTGGAATGTAAAAAGAGAACGGGGGTGAAACCGAGGTGGAGGGGTGGTCAGATGAAAAAGGGCGGGGAGTGAAAAATGCTAAGAGTAAAACGGTGTCGGGATTCAAAAACACCTTAATAACTCACAATATGACGTATAACATATTACACATGTGATGAATGGTTTAATAAAAGCTGCCGGCTTAATCCTAATCCCTTCTCTAATAACTCATATTTGTAGAATAATCAGAAAAACAAAACAAAGTATGGCTAGTGTTAAAAACCACATGATGTGATCAGGTCAAAATTACTGTTTGTGTAAAAAAGAGAGATGCATCTCACAGATATTATCTAACAAAACTGATGCATTCAGTGAGCCCCTTGAGCCTTTAAGCTAGATTTATACTCGACGCGTCGCGCAGCGCGCGCCAAAAGTGATGTAATATCACCGTCCCCGCCCCTGCGCGTCGTTTTGGCGCGTGTTGCGCACCTCTGATTTTTTTGAAACTCTGCAAGGCTAGTGCGCGCGCCGTGGGCGCTACTGAATTGATTGACAGGTCGGGTGGGGACCTCACCCGAACAGCCTTCACGCCAGAGCCTGCAGCTGTCTGCGCCGCTGTGGTCGTGGAGACGGCGTCGCGACGCATGGAGGAATGTTTTGTATGTGACACAAATGTATTAAATTCCCCTTCTTCATCCCTGATCTGGACTTTTCTTTTGTTTTTTTTGCCAAAAGTCAAGTGATCGCTTCCTCCTCCGCTGACTCCATGCATTAAAACCGCAAGACACAATAACTGTTGTTCTATTATGATTTGCTTCTCTAATAAAGACAACAGTTCAGCACGTGAGCGGAAAGCCATGTTTGTTGTTGTGTGATTTCAAACAGTTCTTCTTCTATGGTAGATTTCTTCTTCTACACCCATTCTTGCAACATATGCACAGGTTTTAGAGGGTACTGCCACCTACTTGTCCGTTAAAGTACAGCACTTTGCCATGCGCCGCCGTGCGTCAACTATAAACACGGTGGCGACACTGTAAACGAATGAAGCCGCACGGCTCAGTGCGCGCGTTCCAGCCAGCGGACCAAAGCGCGAGTATAACTAGGTCTTAATGCAACAGTTCAGTTCTTTTGAAGTGGGGATCTGTAATAAAGCCATACTCACTGGGCTGCACCTGCTGAAAACTGATAAACAACTAAAAACTCAGAAAATAGGCTAAATATCAGTGGCTGTCTCACTGAATTCTGAGTGCCATGCACTTTAGTTTATTGCCCACATCGTACCTACTCCTGCCGACTGTATACCCAGTTTAGCAGCTGTCCGCATTCAGGATTTAATTTACTTGAGTCCATTTTTACAACGAAGAAGTGAAATACTAACCTAAGGTTATGAACAATTATTATCTAACCTGTTGTAGACAGCTGTTCGAAATATCTTAAGTTGAGGTAAGTGTTTGTCTATTTTGACTGGACTGATGAGCTAAGAGCTAAGATCAAACTGGATTAATGTCAAAACTCCAGTCTAAAGATTCTTTCTCAAGTTCATGTTCAATATTCCAGCAACAATTCTAACAAAGTTCATTCAGATCCTCTATGGATTCTTGTTTTGTTGTTTGGATGAAGTATAAAATGTTTCATCAAACAAATAAACTGTCCAGATGACCTGACTGAACATTGTTGGATTTTTTTTAACCTGGATTATTGAGCATGAACTTTGATGTTTTGAACCACTTTGGTCATGGCTGCCTCAGAGGAGTTGATGGGAGAGACAAAGGCCTCCAGAAACCATCTTATCAACAGCAAACTGGTTGGTCCACTATGGGAGTGTGCTGTTTGTGGGACTGAGTTTGTTGTGGCTCCTTGGACTGAGGAAGTCCTTTGGATGATGAACAACATATCTCAACAAACAAAGAAACCGTCCAGATGACCAGATTTAATCCATTCTAAAGATGTTCATAGTAGTTCAGGTAAAATCTATTTCAAAAACTTTTATACCCTTGTACATTTTGCATTAAATAGTTATTTTAACAGAAAATGATACCCAGACTGCACAGGAAGCGCTACAGCTGCTTCATCTGCTGCGATTAGCACTTGTAAATAACTAGAATTCTAAATATTGTATAAATAACCTTCAACCCCAAAACTTGATAACTGTAATGTAATAGTTTATAAAATAATGTTAATAATAATAATAATAATAATAATAATAATGTCACACAATGTCATCACCGTATGTTTCCATACGATGACAAAATTAGTCTCTGCATTTAACCCATCCACCACCAGGTGGTGCAGTGGGCAGCTATTGAAAGTGCCCGGGGGGCAATTTGGGGATGAGGTGTGCTGCCCAGAGACACCACAAGGTATGCAATGACCGGGGATCGAACACATGGAACACTATTAAAAAATTAGATTGGAGATGTTTTAAGATGATGCACCCACTTTAGTCTTGGTCTCAATCAAACTATTGTTAGCGCATTAAACTCAGAATTAGACTACTACATATTTCTCCAAACTGAAATTGTTTAAAGAGCTATACAGTAGTCCATTTATTGTGGGGGATCCATACCCTGAAGCCCCGCAATAAGGGAAAAACTGTGAAGTATGAAATGTAGTACAAGTAGTAAGTGGTAGA
>JBBPBX010032663.1:0-16698 GCA_038048925.1 Garcialebias charrua
CACAACGAGACATGGTGTGGGGAACCGGGATTCGAACCGCCAACCTTCCGATCGGGGGACTACTGCCATTACCACTACGCCACGGCCGCCCCTACAAACAACTAATACAATACACATTACGCTATTTCATATATATTTTTTAACACATTCGTTTTGATCATTTTCTTAAATGTAAACATTGACTTGGCATTTTTAACTACATTCTCCAAGCCATTCCATAATCTAATTCCCTGGATTGAGGTAGAACGTCCCTTCAAACTAGTTCTGAATTGTGGTTTTACAAACATCTCTGTCCCCTTAAGATTATAACAACTTTGTCTTTTAACAAAATGCATTTGGATATTTAAAGGTAATGCATTATTTTGAGCCCTATACATAACTGATAAAATATTATAGTCTACCAAATCATGGAACTTCAATAACTTCAGTTGATAAAATAATGTACTTGATGGATGACAGTAATGTTTTCTAGTGATAATTCTTACAGCTCTTTTCTGTAATACAAAAATAGGCTTTGTGATTGTTTTACACGCTTTCCCCCAAACATCAATACAATAGATTAAGTGTGGAACAATGATTGTGTTATACAACAAATACAGAGCTTTATCATTCAATAGGTCTCTGACTTTGTACAGTACTGCAATCGATTTAGCTATTTTTATTCTTACAGAATTTATGTGTTGTTTCCATGTCAGTTTGTCATCAATGATAACACCCAAAAACTTCACCTCACTCACTCTACAAATCTCAACATCCTCAATTTTGAGTGGAACATCAACAGTTTTCTTTTTATTACTGAATATCATGTAATTAGTTTTTTCTAGATTTAATGATAATCCATCCATCCATCCATTTTCGTCCGCTTATCCGGGGTCGGGTCGCGGGGGTAGCAGCCTAAGTAGGGAGGCCCAGACTTCCCTCTCCCCAGCCACTTGGAGCAGCTCCTCTGGGGGAATCCCAAGGCGTTCCCAGGCCAGCCGAGAAACATAGTCCCTCCAGCGTGTCCTGGGTCTTCCTCTGGGTCTCCTCCCGGTGGGACATGCCCGGAACACCTCACCAGGGAGGCGTCCAGGAGGCATCCTAACCAGATGCCCGAGCCACCTCAACTGGCTCCTCTCGATGTGGAGAAGCAGCGGCTCTACTCCGAGTCCCTCCCGGATGACTGAGCTTCTCACCCTATCTCTAAGGGAGAGTCCAGACACCCTGCGGAGAAAACTCATTTCAGCCGCTTGTATCCGAGATCTCGTTCTTTCGGTCACAACCCAAAGCTCATGACCATAGATGAGGGTGGGAACGTAGATCGATCGGTAAATTGAGAGCTTTGCCTTTCGACTCAGCTCTCTCTTCACCACGACAGACCGGTACAGCGCCCGCTTCACTGCGGATGCTGCACCTATCCGCCTATCGATCTCACGCTCCAGTTTTCCCTCATTCGTGAACAAGACCCCGAGATACTTAAACTCCTCCACTTGGGGCAGGACCTCCTCCCCGACCCGGAGAGGGCATGCTACCCTTTTCCGGCTCAAGACCATGGCCTCGGATTTGGAGGAACTGATCCTCATCCCGGCCGCATCACACTCGGCTGCAAACCGCTCCAGCGAAAGCTGTAGATCACGATCTGATGAAGCCAGATAATTATAATTTAATGATAATTTATTTATTTTAAACCAAGTTTGTATCTTGACAAATTCTGTCTTTATCAATTCCAACATTTGTTCTATATCTTCACCTAAACAGAAAAATGTGGTATCATCAGCAAAAGTACACATTTAAGGAGTCCTGACACATTTACCAAGTCATTCACATATAAAATAAATAGCTTTGGTCCAAGTACAGAGCCTTGGGGAACTCCACATGTGATATTACAGAGGTCAGATCTTACATCATTCCATCCATCCATCCATCCATCTTCTTCCGCTTATCCGGGGTCGGGTCGCGGGGGTAGCAGCCTAAGTAGGGAGGCCCAGACTTCCCTCTCCCCAGCCACTTGGAGCAGCTCCTCCGGGGGAATCCCAAGGCGTTCCCAGGCCAGCCGAGAAACATAGTCCCTCCAGCGTGTCCTGGGTCTTCCTCTGGGTCTCCTCCCGGTGGGACATGCCCGGAACACCTCACCAGGGAGGCGTCCAGGAGGCATCCTAACCAGATGCCCGAGCCACCTCAACTGGCTCCTCTCGATGTGGAGAAGCAGCGGCTCTACTCCGAGTCCCTCCCGGATGACTGAGCTTCTCACCCTATCTCTAAGGGAGAGTCCAGCCACCCTGCGGAGAAAACTCATTTCAGCCGCTTGTATCCGAGATCTCGTTCTTTCGGTCACAACCCAAAGCTCATGACCATAGATGAGGGTGGGAACGTAGATCGATCGGTAAATTGAGAGCTTTGCCTTTTGACTCAGCTCTCTCTTCACCACGACAGACCGGTACAGCGCCCGCTTCACTGCGGACGCTGCACCTATCCGCCTATCGATCTCACGCTCCAGTTTTCCCTCATTCGTGAACAAGTAGGGAGGCCCAGACTTCCCTCTCCCCAGCCACTTGGAGCAGCTCCTCTGGGGGAATCCCAAGGCGTTCCCAGGCCAGCCGAGAGACATAGTCCCTCCAGCGTGTCCTGGGAACTCCACATGTGATATTACAGAGGTCAGATCTTACATCATTTATTTGTACAAATTGTTTCCTATCTTTCAAGTAGCTAGATACCCACTGTAATGCTGGTCCTCTAATACCATATTTGTTCAGTTTTTCAAGGAGAATGGTGTGATCAATAGTATCGAATGCTTTTTTTAAATCAACAAAAATACTGATACAATATTGTTTTTGATCGACAGCAGTAGTTATTTGTTCCATTAATTCCATGAGAGCCATTGATGTAGAGTTTTTTGCTCTAAACCCATACTGACTGTTGCTTAGAATATTTTGTTGATCTATAAATTGATCTAGTCTAGTATCATACCATACCATACCATACCATATCATACCATATCATATCATACCATACCATATCATACCATATCATACCATATCATATCATATCATACCATACCATACCATATCATACCATATCATACCATATCATATCATACCATACCATATCATACCATATCATATCATATCATATCATATCATATCATATCATACCATACCATACCATATCATACCATATCATCTCATACCATACCATACCATACCATACCATATCATACCATATCATACCATACCATATCATACCATACCATACCATACCATACCATATCATACCATACCATACCACTTTATTTATAAAGCACTTATAAACAGCAACAAGGCCTACCAAAGTGCTGTACAGTACAGCAAAAACAAACATGCGAAGAATACAGCCTAAAATACATACTGTAGATCCACCAAGGTAAAGGTAAGAAACCATCCATCTATCCATCCATCCATCCATTATCTTTACCTGCTTATTCCTTTTTGGGTCGCGGGGGTCACTGGTGCCCACGTCCAGCGATCACTGTGTGAGGGGTGGGGTACACCCTTGATGGGTTGCAAGTCCATCACAGGGCCACATAGAGACAAACAATGCAAACAACCATTCACTCTCTCACTCAAACCTAGGGATAATTTAGAGTTACCAATCAGTCTAACATGCATGTTTCCGGCCTGTGGGAGGAAACTGGAATGCCCGGAGAAAGCCCATGACTGCATGGAGAGAACATGCTCCACCCAGAAAGACCCCCAGACTGGGATTTGAACTGGGGTAACCTGCTCACTGAGAGGCAGCAGCTCTACTAACTGTGCTACCGTGCTGCCCTGGTAAGAAACTGAAAGACTAAAATGATAAAATACAGAGAAGTTAATGAGCTTAAATTTAGACAGTCGTCTCATCTGAGAAAAACAGGATTTAACAATCATGTTTACATGATATCCTGATGCATGCTCAATGTTTACATGACTGTTTAGTTTCATGGATGGGTCCATTTTTACTCCCAGATTATTGACAACTTTTTTCTCTGACAGGGCTAGAAAGAAAAGATTGATACAGTGATTGTGCCATTAGGTGGAAACAACATGACTTCTGTCTTCTTCTCGTAAACATTTAAGAAATTTAAAGCAGTTTAATCCCGGATGTCAACAGGCAGTCAGAGGTCGGATAGAACATGCACCAGTGCTTCAGAGGGTAGTAAATTTGACAGTCATTGGTGTAAAAGTGAAAAGGTATGCTGTGTTTATGAAAAATTGCACCTAGTGGCAGATAGTATAAAGAAAAGAGAGGAGGTCCGAGAATGGAGCCCTGTGGTGCCCCCCACCAAAGAGCTGCCATTGTTGAAATAAAATCCTTCATGTTGACACAAAAGGTTTTACTGGAGAAATAGGAGCTAAACCATTTGAAGGCTGACCCTGTAATCACCCCCACCCCACCCCCCACTGCTCCAGCCTAGAAATGAGGATCTCATGGTGAATGGTGTCAGATGCAGATGTAAGGTCAAGAAACACAGAATCACCTACATCCATGGTTAGAAATGTATCAAAACCCCTCAATAGAGTGGACTCAGTGCTGTGGAGGGATTTAAAGTATAATTGGAACACCTCCAAAATAGAGTGATCCTCCAGGAAACATTTTAACTAATGAACTATTTTTACTTCAGTACAAAAATACTTCAAACATTAAACATAGCATTCCTTGAAGGAGTGCACATCGCCCTCCAAATTTCATGACAGAGTGTCAAAATAAGTTAATCTTGTGTTGAGAAAGAGTTGTAGCTATTTTGGTCAAACCAAGAAAATTAAGGCAAACTCAGTCTAATGCAATTTAATTTGGTCTTGCATAAATTGTTTGCACTTGAAGAATGTTTTATGAGACACTTTCAGCTACAACCACAACAAAATTTAGCTCAGTAGTTGTCAAATTTACTGAAGTTTGGCTATTTTTGTGAAGTCTAAGGTCAATTAGTTGGAGCAGCCTGCTTAAATTGTGTTGACTCCAAAAGCTAGTCAGCAGATGTACAGTACAACCAATAATTACTTTATGAGTTTCATTAAAATGTGTACAACATTTTACTAACAGACATAGTCGACTCCAAAAATGAATGCCACGGTTTTAAGCAAAAATGTTGCACTATATGTTACAAAACGCTTGTTGGAGATCAGTTTCAGCTACCACCACACCAAACCTGTAGACCAAAATCTGTAACATTGACTGAGATATAGATTTTCCTCAGGTCAGGTATTTTTTGGCAACCATGTTGAAATGGGCTGACTCCAAAAGTTAAGTAATTGTAGATGGATAATCTATGACTGCTTTCTAAAAGTTTCATTGAGACTAGTTTAGTGATCATATAAGAACAATGCCCTCATTCACGAACCGTTCGTACGCACAGATTTGTTCTTAAACTGTGCATACAAGTGATTTAGGATCATTTGCGGCATTCAACAATGTTTTCGTATCCTACGATTTTTTTCAGATACGAACAAAATTTACGAGTGGTCCGGACCTGTCGTATATTTTAGGAGCGTCAGTCTGCTGTCATCCAGACGGAATTTCTCCACGAATAACTTCATATTTCGTTATTTAGAAAATATTTTGGGTTTAAAAAAATCACGCACCATAATTATTCTTGACAATAGGTTATTCTGTTTGAATTAGAATTATAATTTTAAGTTTAATTTGTCTGGTGTGTCGCGCAGGCTTCAGTGAGTCGTGCGCTCCCCTTGGTCATCAAAGCCCTCCTCATATTAACACCCAGGTACATAAAATTCCCATACACCGCCGCAGAACAAGTACGAATTAAGACTGATTTTCATGCTATTGCTGGACTGCCAAACACCATCGGAGCAATAGATTATTATATCTGATTCGAAATATAACCTGCAGAATGTGGTTGCGCGCTGACCAGGAGGAGCGCGCATGACTCATTTGTGCTGCAAAACATGTTGGCACGCGTCTTGCAGCGTGGCATTTATTGTCCATCCA
Organism: Garcialebias charrua; assembly: GCA_038048925.1. Taxonomy (NCBI): domain Eukaryota; kingdom Metazoa; phylum Chordata; class Actinopteri; order Cyprinodontiformes; family Rivulidae; genus Garcialebias; species Garcialebias charrua. Next base: position 5,944 of record JBBPBX010032663.1, read on the forward strand.
TCTCAGACTATTCCTTGACCACCTCCTGTCCGTGCTGCGGCGAGACGTTTGTTTGAAGCCATTTTCAGATCAAACCATTTATTCTTGATTTCTGATACTGTACGACCCACGGGACACACAACATATGCACTACAATATTAATATGAAGTTAACTGTAGTTTCGAGACATTTTAAAATGCTTCTGTTCAAAAACACATCCGACACTTGCGGGGGGTGGGGGGTGGGGGGTAGCGGTGCGCCACAGCTCTTCTGAATAAGTGAAACTATAATGTAAGCCTGGTGGCCGGGCTTTCACCCATGGAGCTCGGCCGGGCACAGCCCGAAGAGGAGACGTGGGTCCCCCTTCCCATAGGCTCACCACCTGTGGGAGGGGCCAAAGGGGTCGGGTGCATTGTGGAATGGGTGGTGGCCGAGGGCGGGGACCCTGGCGGTCTGATCCTCGGCTACAGAAGCTGGCCATTGGGACATGGAATGTCACCTCTCTGGTGGGGAAGGAGCCTGAGCTAGTGTGTGAGGTTGAGAGGTTCCGGCTAGAAATAGTCGGACTCACCTCAACGCATGGCTCTGGCTCTGGAACCAGTTTCCTTGAGAGGGGTTGGACACTCTTCCACTCTGGAGTTGCCCCTGGTGAGAGGCGCCGAGCAGGAGTGGGCATACTTGTTGCCCCCCATCTCGGTGCCTGTACGTTGGGGTTCACCCCGGTGAACGAGAGGGTAGCCTCCCTTCGCCTACGTGTGGGGGGACGGGCTCTGACTGTTGTTTGTGCCTATGCGCCGAACGGCAGCGCAGATTACCCACCCTTTTTGGAGTCCTTGGAGGGGGTATTGGAGGGTGCGCCTCCTGGGGACTCCCTTGTTCTGCTGGGGGACTTCAACGCTCACGTGGGCAATGACAGTGAGACCTGGAGGGGTGTGGTTGGGAGGAACGGCCCCCCTGATCTGAACCCGAGTGGTGTTCTGTTGTTGGACTTCTGTGCTCGTCATGGATTGTCCATAACGAACACCATGTTCAGGCATAAGGGTGTCCATATGTGCTCTTGGCACCAGGACACCCTAGGTCGTAGTTCAATGATCGACTTTGTTGTCGTCTCATCTGATCTGCGGCCGCATGTCCTGGACACTCGGGTGAAGAGAGGGGCGGAGCTGTCAACTGACCACTACCTGGTGGTGAGTTGGCTCCGATGGTGGGGGAGGATGCCGGTCAGACCTGGCAGACCCAAACGTATTGTGAGGGTCTGCTGGGAACGTCTGGCAGAGTCTCCCGTAAGACGGAGCTTTAACTCCCACCTCCGGGAGAGCTTTGAACACGTTCCGAGGGAGGCGGGGGACATTGAGCCCGAGTGGGCCATGTTTCGCGCCTCTATTGTCGAGGCAGCTTATCGGAGTTGTGGCCGCAAGGTTGTTGGTGCCTGTCGTGGTGGCAACCCTCGAACCCGGTGGTGGACACCGGCGGTGAGGGATGCTGTCAAGCTGAAGAAGGAGTCCTATTGGGCCTTTTTGGCCTGTGGGACCCCGGAAGCAGCAGATAGGTACCGGCAGTCCAAGCGGCATGCGGCTCGGGTGGTTGCTGAGGCAAAAACTCGGGCGTGGGAGGAGTTCGGAGAGGCCATGGAGAATGACTTCCGTACGGCTTCGAGGCGATTCTGGTCCACCATCCGGCGTCTCAGGGGGGGAAAGCGGTACGCGACCAACACCATTTATGGTGGGGATGGCGTGCTGTTGACCTCAACTCGGGATGTTGTGAGTCGGTGGGCGGAATACTTCGAAGACCTCCTCAATCCTACTGGCACGTCTTCCACTGAGGAAGCGGAGCCTGGGGACTTTGGATCGGGCTCTCCAATCTCTGGTGCGGAGGTCGCCGAGGTGGTTAAAAAGCTCCGCGGTGGCAAGGCTCCGGGGGTGGATGAGATTCGTCCTGAGTTCCTTAGGGCTCTGGATGTTGTGGGGTTGTGTTGGCTTACGCGACTCTGCAATATCGCGTGGACATCGGGGGCAGTTCCCTTGGATTGGCAGACTGGGGTGGTGGTTCCCCTATTCAAAAAGGGGGACCGTAGGGTGTGTTCCAACTATAGAGGGATCACACTCTTAAGCCTCCCTGGTAAGGTCTATTCAGGGGTTCTGGAGAGGAGGGTCCGTCGGATAGTCGAACCTCGGATTCAGGAGGAGCAGTGTGGTTTTCGTCCTGGTCGTGGAACACTAGACCAGCTCTACACCCTCAACAGGGTCCTGGAGGGTGCGTGGGAGTTTGCCCAACCAGTTTACATGTGCTTTGTAGACTTGGAAAAGGCATTCGACCGCGTCCCTCGGGGGGTTCTGTGGCGGGTACTCCGGGAGTATGGGGTACCAGGCCCATTGATATGGGCTGTTAGGTCCCTGTACGACCGGTGTCAGAGCTTGGTCCGCATTGCCGGCAGTAAGTCAGGCTCGTTTCCGGTGAGAGTTGGACTCCGCCAAGGTTGCCCTTTGTCACCGATTCTGTTTATAACTTTTATGGACAGAATTTCTAGGCGCAGCCAAGGTGTTGAGAGGATCCGTTTTGGTGGCCTTAGAATCGCTTCTCTGTTTTTTGCAGATGATGTGGTCCTATTGGCTTCATCAGCTCGTGATCTACAGCTTTCACTGGAGCGGTTTGCAGCTGAATGCGATGCGGCCGGGATGAGGATCAGTTCCTCCAAATCCGAGGCCATGGTCTTGAGCCGGAAAAGGGTAGCGTGCCCTCTCCGGGTCGGGGAGGAGGTCCTGCCCCAAGTGGAGGAGTTTAAGTATCTCGGGATCTTGTTCACGAATGAGGGAAAACTGGAGCGTGAGATCGATAGGCGGATAGGTGCAGCGTCCGCAGTGAAGCGGGCGCTGTACCGGTCTGTCGTGGTGAAGAGAGAGCTGAGTCAAAAGGCAAAGCTCTCAATTTACCGATCGATCTACGTTCCCACCCTCATCTATGGTCATGAGCTTTGGGTTATGACCGAAAGAACAAGATCTCGGATACAAGCGGCTGAAATGAGTTTTCTCCGCAGGGTGGCTGGACTCTCCCTTAGAGATAGGGTGAGAAGCTCAGTCATCCGGGAGGGACTCGGAGTAGAGCCGCTGCTTCTCCACATCGAGAGGAGCCAGTTGAGGTGGCTCGGGCATCTGGTTAGGATGCCTCCTGGACGCCTCCCTGGTGAGGTGTTCCGGGCATGTCCCACCGGGAGGAGACCCAGAGGAAGACCCAGGATACGCTGGAGGGACTATGTTTCTCGGCTGGCCTGGGAACGCCTTGGGATTCCCCCAGAGGAGCTGCTCCAAGTGGCTGGGGAGAGGGAAGTCTGGGCCTCCCTACTTAGGCTGCTACCCCCGCGACCCGACCCCGGATAAGCGGAAGAAAATGGATGGATGGATGGATGGATAATTTAAACAGTACACTAAAATTAAAATATTTGACCATCCGACACTTGCGGGGGTGGGGGGGTGGGGTAGCGGTGCGCCACAGCTCTTCTGAATAAGTGAAACTATAACACAGTTGTTTACACTAACATTAAAAATATTTGACCATCCGACACCTGCGGGGGGGTGGCGGGGTGGCGGTGCGCCACAGCGCGACTGAGAGCAGATCTCCGAACGCGTGAAGTTCCTCCTTTTACTTCTTGAGTTTGAATGAATGGACACTTCCTGCTGTCAAAAGGCAGGAAACGTGGCCTTATATGGTGTTTTGAGGGGTGGGAATTATGTAAATGACCTCTCCGCGAGCACGCGCAGGTTGATAGAACAGGTGGGATTCATTAAATTTACGCAGCCATTTACACACTTTTCTTGAGGATAGAAGACTTTGTTGAATCTGACGTGGCATGTTCGTACGAACGCTTCGTACGAACAAAAGTAGGAGAAATTTAGGATAAAAATACGAACATTTTTGTGAATGAGGGCCAACGTGAGCTTTTTTGCTCAGGCAAATAAATATGCACACATATAAAAGCTGCCCATATGTGGAAAAATAGTCATTTAATCTAGGGAATATAGCTTATATTAAAGTACTGAGATTGTATTTTGAACAACGTTAAATTTATTATTTTTCCTGAACTACTTTGTTCTTTGTCTGTATGGATTAATTAGCAACATAATACCCAGACAAAGCTGCTTATAGAGAAGGAATATGATGAAACATGACCTATGTCATGCTGAGGACACTATGATCTGGGACAGCAACAAGTTTTATGTTTTGGGATGTGACACGGCTCCACAACGCCATCTGACAGTATTTCGCCTGGGTGTTCGATTTAGCAGGGGTTGTGAGAGATTAAAGGTTCTTCCGATGTGCTTCCTCTCCCTCTGAAGAAGCACCCATGTCCCCCCCTCTAATTTGCTTCCTCCTGCCATTTGTGCATATTGAAGTCTTTGAAGTGGTCAAAGCTCCCTGTGCACGCCATGGAGATGTGTGAGTGTGTGTGTATGTGTGTGTGCTTAGGGTTTGTGCCCACCAATGTACCAGAGCTGCTGCGATCATACAAAATATTAAAGTTCAACAAAAGGTAGGTTTATCCCGCTGCCCTCATTCCCATGTAACACAATGCAGACGTACAATGGAGCCGTGCTCCGTCACCGTTTTTATCCACCGAGATTCACTGTGAGCTTCAGAAACACGAACCCAGCTGACGTCCCTCCTGTGACTCTTCTGTAGTGCTAACTTGAGGTTTATCTGCGTGACCGTCAGTGTAAGGTTTCATACAAAGCATTGTCTTTCCAAACGCTGCTGTAAAAGTCTGTGTTGTTTTAAGCACAGCTCGCCGATCTCAACCTGCTGGATTCAAGAAACATCCTCTTAGACCTCTGAAGTCTACGCTGATGATTTCTTTGTTTCCACTTGTTGGGTGGAATTTTTACTGCTCAACAACTTAAAATGCAAATAAAAAAGAATGCAGTAAAATCCATATTCATTCACAATGGGGCATAGTAATTACCGGTATATAAAATGTTCTATTTTTATATATATGTATATATACAGGTAGTCCCCGGGTTACGACAGTCTCGAGTTACGACGTTTCACGGTTACGAACGCCCTCCCATTGAAAAGCATTGTTTCAAGTTGCTTGATTTATGCGCCTTTACACCAGAAAATACGGTACCGAAACGAAACTTACAGGAGGGAGGGAGGGGGGAGCTTGACGTGCTGGAAACTTACAGGAGACCTCAGGCAGACCGGAGCAGAGGAGGTCAGGAGGGGCTAATATGCTAAATATGCTAACTCTGGACTGCTGGACAACGCGTGGAAATACAGGAGACCTTATTGTTTTGGGCGGAGGTTTACGAGGCAGACAGGCTACAGCTGAGCGAGCAACGAGCTAACATGCTAGCAATGAGCTAACATGCTAACAGACATTGCTGTAAACACTGTGAAGCTGCAGGAAGCTCACCAGCTCCCCGTAATAAATTAACTATTTTTTTCCCTTCATTATGGCTCCAAATGTATGTGTTTTTGATAATTATGTGAGGTAATGTGTTAGGATAGGCGAAATGCTTGGTAAAAATACAGTACTGTATGTATGATGGGCCGTTTGGATGTATGAGGTGCCGTTTGGACGAATTTTCCAACTTAAGATGATTTCCGTGGTACGAACAGGCGTAGGAACAGAACTGCGGCGTAAATCGGGGACTACCTGTATTTCATGGCAGCAACACATCGGAGAAGACTTGTTGCTGAAGGTTTTGGAGGTGAACATTGTCCCAATCTTGTCTGATGTAAGATTCTAACTCTCCTATATCTTCTTCGTTGGATTTTTTTTTGTTTCTTGTTACTTTCAATGGATGTGAAGTCTGGACTGAAGGCAGGCCAGTTCAGCACCTGGACACTTTTATTATGAAGTCATGTTGTTGTAATGAATGCAGTATGCAGCTTAGCATTGTCTCACTGAAATAGCCTTCCCTGAACAAAATGCTGCATCTGTATGGGAGCACGTTGTTTTAAATCTGCAACAGTGTCTGTACCAGTGCCTTCCTAGCTCTGTAAGCTGCCCCCAGCTGTAATGCACCCCCATACAGCATGCGCTCTCTGGACATTATTACCTGCAGTGTTCCGTCAGTGAGAACTGAACTTGGCAAAAGGGCCTTCTCCTACTACATAATATATAATAATAATCCTTTTATTTAAAAGCGGCTTTCAGGACACCCAAGGACACTTAACAAACCAATACAGTACAGTACAGTGTACAGATCAAACAATATCAGCGACAAATTGAAATATGCTGGTGAAGATTCTCAGTCGTCCAGGACATGATAAATCAAAAAGTCCAGTTGATCTTGAATTGAACGCCTTTTTGACAAATTGAAATATAAAATACATAAAGGATATAAAATGCAAAATAATAAAAATACATTCAGTAGAGTTAATGATAAGCTAGTCTAAAGAGATGTGTTTTCAGGACTGTCTTGAACAGAGAAAGGGAGGTGGTGTTTCGAAGGTCTGGCGGTAGAGCGTTCCAGAGGTGAGGGGCAGAGCAGGTGAAGGCCCTGCTCCCCATGGTGGAGAGGTGGGCAGAGGGTACATGGAGATGTAGCGAAGAGGAGGATCTGAGAGAGCGTGATGGGATGGAGATTTGTAGGAGGTCAGATAGATAAGGAGGGGCAAGGTTGTGGATAGCTTTGAACGTGAGGAGTAGAATTTTGAAGATGATGCGTGATTTAACCGGGAGCCAGTGGAGCTGCTGCAGGACAGGAGTGATGTGATCATAGTAGGAGGTTTGAGTGATGACACGGGCAGCTGAGTTCTGGACCATCTGTAACTTGTGGAGAGATTTGTTGGGGAGGCCGTAGAGAAGGGAGTTGCAGTAGTCAATACGGGAAGTCACAAGACTGTGCACCAGGATGGCTGTGGAGCGGGGTGTGAGAGAAGGACGGAGACGGTTAATATTACGGAGGTGGAAATAGGCAGACCGAGTAATATTGTTGATGTGTGAAGTGAAGGAGAGAGTGGTGTCGAGGATGACACCGAGGCTCTTGACCTGAGGGGAGGGGGATAGCAGAGAGTTGTTAAGGGGGACGAGAAGATGTTCTGATTTTGAAATAGAGTTTTTGGTACAGACAAGAATGATTTCTGTTTTGTTACTGTTTAGTTGAAGGAAATTGTTAGAAAACCAGTGATTTAGCTCATTGAGACAGTCGGTGAGGATGGAGGGTGGGTGGGTGGAGTTAGGTTTTGATGACAAGTAGAGCTGTGTGTCATCAGCATAACAGTGGAAATGGACGCCGTATTTGCGGAAGATGTGACCTAGAGGAAGGAGGTAAATGATGAAGAGGAGGGGTCCGAGGACAGAGCCTTGGGGGACACCCGTGGAGACAGGGGAAGACTGGGAACGGAAGGATTTAAGCTGAATGAATTGAGTGCGGTCAGAGAGATAGGAGTTGAACCAGTCTAACGGGGTACCTGAGATGCCAATGGAGGTTAGTCTGTTGAGGAGGATAGAATGACAGATGGTGTCGAAGGCAGAACTTAGATCAAGAAGAATGAGGATGGACAGAAGACCAGAGTCAGCAGCAAGAAGAAGGTCGTTAGTAATTTTTACTAGAGCTGTTTCGGTGCTATGGTGGGGGCGAAATCCAGATTGAAACTCTTCATAAATGTTGTTGTTGGACAGGTGAGAGTGAAGTTGACTAGCAACAGTTTTTTCAAGGATCTTGGAGATGAAGGGCAGATTGGAGATCGGACGAAGATTACTGAAGTTGGTGAAGTCAAGACCTGGTTTCTTGATGATGGGGGTGATGGCAGCAGATTTGAAGGCTGTGGGAACAATGCCAGAGGTTAGGGAGGAGTGGATGATATTAGTGATGATAGGGAGCAGAGACGGGAGACAGGATTTAACAAGAACTGTGGGAAATGGGTCAAGTTGACAGGATGAGGACTTGGACTTGCTGATAATGTCAGCAATGTCATCAGCAGAGGGGAGGGAGAAGACAGAGAAAGGGAGGGAGGGAGGGGGAGTTCAACATAAGAGATAAGAGAGATAAGAGATTTATTTATTAACATTGCACCAGTTAATTAATACAACGTGATTATGTAGCACAGTCGTCCAGAGAGGGAGAGTATGCAAGCTGCAGCATTTCCAAACACATGACATGTTCTTCTGCGCGGCCGCGCTCATCCGTCTCCGGATGAAGGTCAAACAGATATGGAAAAAGGAAAAACACAATAGGTATCATTTGTGATATTCAAAAAAAGAATCTATCAAAGATTGCCTTAAGACACTCTATGATAAAGTCCCAAAAACTCTATCAGCAATAAGCACAACCAGACAAGACATTGTTGCAGATTTGACGACATGCAAGGAGATCAAAAGAGTCTGTGAGCAGCACTTCAGATAACACAGTTCAGCAGTTGTTAACCTTGGCGCCTCCGAGCGCACTCCCAGAGACCTCTGGGGAGGGAGGGGGGGGGTCAGCAGTGTCTCTCAGCTTCACTCCAGGAGAATAGTTCCTAGCAAACGGCCTTCTTCTTTTCCAAGGTCGAGCAGAAACTAGATTAGATAGTTATTGTTTATCTTCAATCCAGGCCACAGTGTTCTTTTTGACTGCAGCCTTCCAGAGTCCAGGTGCTGTTCAGGTCCAAAATCGCCGAATCAAATGAGTTTCCGAAGCTACGAACCCCCATCCGTGCCCTGATTAATGCCGGGCGGCTGTAAACGAGTTCCAAAGCGCACCGCAGGTCCACGGTGGTCTACCGCTCCCATTGTGCGGTTCAGCTCGTACAACAGCTGGGTTGAGGAGCTCACAGCCCGGATCAGAGACTCTTGCTGATCAGGAAGTTTGGCCAGTGCGCCGATAGCTGCCGAAGTCTTCCTGATCTTCCAGTAACAGACAGCTCCGCTCACGCCAAAAAACAGAGCAGCTGCCACCAATATCCCAATAATCCACAAATCTTCCACGTCTTCGACAGACAGGACGGTCAAACACATGGGTTGCCACTGTCCCCACGAGTCCATCATGTATCCGACAGCGTGCGTGTCAGAGGGGCAGGCCGCTTCTCCTGGCCCGGTCCGCTTCGTGGAAAAAATCTTATCTATAGATGAAACAGCCCAATTTATTAATTCCATCGCAAATTGGTTCGAGTGAGCGCTGAAGAGTCACGGACGAGACAAAAAGCAAGCAGGGAGGAGGAAAACTTAGGGAGGGTAGGAGCAAAAAGATATGCGACTTGCTTTGTCGAGAGCCGGAAGAGACATGGATGTTGGGGGCAGTATTTGGTCCAAGGTGTCTGCTCCTACTTCATGGAACATCTTACAAAAAGATCTGAAGCTCTCAACCTTGTCTTCTCTGGCTTTAAGAATTTGTTGGAATCCTGGCAAAAACCAATGCAGACATGTTCCTGTTCTTGATTTTCTACATCTACCTTATAATCTGTCTTTTTTGCTACTTTGATATCTTTGTTCTAACTTGTTAAAAAAAATCTGTACTGTATTTCTCTCATGTTTTTCTATTATTGATTATTCAAGGAAAATCTACTGTTGCTGTTGTCATCATTCTTTAGTTTGTAGACAGGTCTCTCTTGTAAATGAGTCCTCGAGGCTCAATGAGATTAACCTGCCCAAATAAAGGTTGAATGAATGAAAAAAATACTATCAGAGAGGCTGGCATTTGAAATGTGTGCTAATAATAAACTGGATTAGATGTATTGGAAAAACTTAAATAACAAGCTGGTTGCTCTCTACTTTAGTATGGAGAACATAGCACAATCTGTGATTCCCAAAACACATTTAAAGTTTGTATTTGTCTGACCCCAGAACAGTTTTCCACTTGACCTCAGTCTGTTTGAAGTGGAGCTTTGGTCCAGAGGAGACAGCATTGATTCAGCATTGATTTTGGATGGTGTTCACCTTTGGCTTCTTGTTTGCATTACAAAGCTTTTGTGGAAGGCACAGTGAACTGTAGCCGTGTTTCCATCAAGGTTTCTAGGTGCGCATTTTGAAGTATCGCAGCAGAAAAGCTTAATGGAAACGGCAAAATCCGTATTTACTTTCTCAAGTTCGCCAAAAAGTTTATACGCTCGCTTGAGGTGGTTTTTGGGATGCGAAAATGAGCAGATGCGCAAAACGACAGATGGAAACACATTTGCCGACTCGTGCTGCCGTAGCGAACATTCACGTCACGTGACTGATCAGCTGTTTCCGCTCCGGACAACATGTAACATCGCTAAAACTAGTTGGCATGACAGAATAAATACAACTCGCCCGATAGCAACACATACCTGAAATATTCTCTCCATTTTGATGAGATGTGTGGCCGGGTTCTGTTTTCAACTGCTACTTCCTGTTTACTGTAGACATGCGCAGTGCTGACGTCTGACGTAATGACGCTGACGTCTGACGTAATGACGCTGTGCGCGGCTTGGAAGAAGCGCTTCAAGCCAGCAGATGGAAACACTTCTGATCTGCATTAATTTGTATTTACATATTTGCGAGGTAGCTCAAAATTCGAAATGAAAATGGATGGAAACACAGCTTGTGTTTACAGATCACGATTTGTGGAAGTGTTTCTCAGCCCATGCTGCAATGTTCAGAACTCAATCATGCCGGGTTTTAATGCAGTGGCCCCCGAGGGTCCGATGGTCGAGGGCCGAGATGCCCTGCCTCTACACTGTAGTGTAGAGGCAGGGCAGCCGGCTCAGGACCAGAAGGTCTCGGGTTCGATCCCCGGTCACGGCATACCTCGTTGTGTCCCTGGGCAAGACACTTAACCCCAAGTTGCTCCCGGTAGGACAGGCAGTGCCTTGCTAGGCAGTCTACCGCTACCGGTG
>JBBPBX010032663.1:18815-33737 GCA_038048925.1 Garcialebias charrua
CACACACACACACACACACACACACACACACACGCACACACACACACACACACAGTTTGAGCTTCAGTCAGCAGGAAATGGTGTATGCGTGTGTGTTTATGTGGTTCTTTGTTAGGACCAAACCAAAGGTCAAGAATCCCAACCTGGCAACACATGATGTTGTATCAGAAGAACCCAGTGAGTCACACCAGAACCACGGAGTTCATTTAATGTCCTGTGAATCTCTGACTGGTTGATCACATCTGATCATTTTGACACTGTGCATAAAGACTAACACAAAATATAACTTTAATATTGTAACCGTTGCCCCAGAATGCATTGCACCAGTAAAATAATGACTATGCACTTACTGGTAGTTGAAAAATATAATAAACATAGAATTTCTTAATTAGGAGTTATCACGTGTCACAAACAACTTTTAAGACACATCTAACAATATCTGCATGACTGTTTATGTAGGACACACAATGTATAAAGAGCTGAGAAACCTTACTTTGATGGGCTCTGTGCTGAAGAAGATCTTCCTGCTGGGTGGTGCTGGCTCCTCTTCGTCGGGGAGGCCGGGGATTTCAGAGCAACTACTCTCCGGTTGATATGGCTCCTCGTCTTCTTCGTCATCCTCATCATCTAGCTGACTTCCCCCAGAGTCCTCCTCCTCTCCAGGCCCACTGTACGCACTGACATCTACCAGATCTCCCTCTGAGTAATCCTCCTTCCTCGAGCCATCCTCATCATTGTCCTCCTCTTCATCGCCTCTCCATTCAGAGGAAGATGGAGGCTCGTTCTCTCCTGTTTCCAGAGTGGTATGGATCTCAGCCTCCACTAACATCCCTTTGGTCTCAAGGGCACCAGCTGAGACGTCCTGCTCTCTGGGAGGAAGCTCCGCCTCAAGGGCAGCAGCCGTAGCTGACCCTTGGTCTTCAGTCACTGCTGGCTGGACACCGGACTCCTCAGACAGGGAGGAAGCACCAGTTACCAAGGATGATAAGAAGTTGTAGAGCTGGTCACTTGACTGTCCAAACCCATCGGGTTCTTCTATTGTGACCAGAACTTCTGTACTCCTTTGACGCTCTGCTGCCTGAGTGCTCGTAACTCCTGCGTTTATTTCTGCCTTGGTCTCCTGACCAAGAGAGGACACCTTGGAATCACAGAAAGACCATCTGTCATTGGGTCTGTCACAATATCAAATTTTGCAGGGCAATTAAATGTCTCAGAAATTATCGTGATAAATGATAATATTGTTTTAAATTTGACAATAATTAGTAATAATTGTCAAATTTAAGAAGAAATGTTGGGTAATCCTTGTGTGTACCGTATTTTCCCGACTATAGATCGCACCGGAATATAGGTCGTTTTGTCCAATTATTGCCAAAAAATTGGAAAAATCCATAAACGGGTCGCACCTTAATATAGATCCCACCTACGTCACCGCCGACATAACGCGTCATCCACCGCTGACGTGATGCGTCACCACTGAGACAACCCAGAAATGTGGACGAGTGTTTAGCTCTGTTGCAAATGTCTGCCACAGGAGCGCACAGCAAGGCTTTTAAGAAGATTAACACTTAAAAACTATTATTTGTTTGCTAAAAATGATAGCTGACATTATAGCACAAGGGTTCCCGAGATTAACCGTTCATTAATAAATTCACGAAATGGTCAAACCTGCTGGATTTAATATATATTAAATATACCACGGAAATAAAACGGAAGCTAACACGAGACGAGTTCGTCTCTAAAACAACAAATAAAAAATCGAATTTTATCTCAAATGTCTCATACAGGTCAACAGTTTGTAAATGAAACCCATATACTGTAATTACACTCTGTAAGCAGAAAAAAATATCTGCGGAGTGGTTTATAAGCTATTTATCTAAATAGTATCTGTTTACAGTAGCTAACCACTAACAACGATGCTAAAAATATCGATTTTTTAAAAATCTCAAACATCTCATAAAGCTAGTCAGTTGTAAATGACCACAACCTTACCTCTCCTTATCTATCTGACCTCCTACAAATCTCCATCCCATCACACTCTCTCAGATCCTCCTCTTCGCTACATCTCCATGTACCCTCTGCCTACCTCTCCACCATGGGGAGCAGGGCCTTCACCTGCTCTGCCCCTGACCTCTGGAACGCTCTACCGCCAGACCTTCGAAACACCACCTCCCTTTCTCTGTTCAAGACAGCCCTGAAAACACATCTCTTCAGACTAGCTTATCATTAACTTTACTAAATGTATTTTTATCATTTTGCATTTTATAATCTTTATGTATTTTATATTTTCAATTTGTCAGTTTTCAGAATCTGTTGGAATCCTGGCAAAAACCAATGCAGATTTGTTCCTGTCTTTGATTTTATACGTCTACCTTATAATGTTTTGCTAGTTTTTTGATACTTTGTTAAAAAAAAAAAAACTTTCTTTTGTTTTTTTCTCTCTTTTGTTTTCTATTGTTTATTGTTTGTTTGTTTATTGTTTATTGTTTAAGGAAATTCTACCACTGCTGTTCATTGTTCTTTAGTTTTAGCAGGTCGCTTTCGTAAATGAGCCCATGAGGTTCAAAAGATTTACCTGACTAAATAAAGGTTGAATGAATGAATGAATTGTCGCTGATAATGTTTGAACTGTATTGGTTTGTTAAGTGTCCTTGGGTGTCCTGAAAGGCGCTTTTAAATAAAATGATTATTATTATTATTATAAATGTCCATACAGTGATTACTTTATGTAAGTTTGATAACAATCTGTCCTGTGGTTCTTGACTTATCTTGCTAACAACACAGCAAACAGTAGTTACCTCCAGAGCAGGAGGCCGGCCAGCGACAAAGAGTCAGTCCGAGCAGAGGAGGCTTTTTTCGGACACATCAGCTGGAAACGGTCGGTGGACTCTCTGGAAGTGTCCCCTAGCGGACAAAAGTGGTACTGCACCATTTTTTGCCAAAATGAAAAACGGTCATATCTGAGCCAAAAATTGGTCTAAAAATATGGGGAAAAATCCATAATAATAATAATAATTAATAATAATAATTAATTCAATTTATAACGCACTTTTCATTACTGAAAATCTCAAAGTGCTACACATATATTGAATGCTACACACATTCATAAACCGGTGGCGGCAGACTACCATGCAAGGTGCTTTCCAGTCCTACCGGGAGCAACTTAGGGTTAAGTGTCTTGCCCAAGGACACAACGACACATGGTGCGGGTCCCGGGAGTCGAACCGCCAACTTTCCGATCGGGAGATGACCGCCCTTACCACTACGCCATGGCCGCCCCATAAACAGGTCTCACCTCTCTATAGGTCGCAGGGCATGCAAATTAGGCAAAAAAAAATGCAACCTATAGTCTGGAAATACGGTAGTACCTTTTTTGATCACCAGATGGCAGTATAAGACTGTTTGAGCCGAAGGATGGATAGTGAGGGAGCGAGCTGTGTGACTCTTTAAGAAAAATGGGAGGGAGGCCCCTTGTAATGACATGGGTTGTCTCTCCTTCCTGTTTTTCAGTTCTCAAAATGGCGGATGCTCGGTGTGGTTTGAGCTCTTTAGCATAGCATTTGTCACATAAAGCTTTTAATTAAAAAAATCAGTAAACAAGTTCTCAGCTTCTTTTTTTAGTGAAAAACAACTTTTTAGACAAAGGCACAGGTTTCAACTGTGAATTTTGGACCTTCGACAAGACAGTTTTTTTCCCCCAAAAGTTGGCCTGTTAGCTTAGCTCGTAGCTTAGCTTCTCAGCTTAGCTAATTTTAGTGATCAAAAAACACAATTTTGGATGGTTAAAAGAGCTTTGACAGAGAAACGAGAAATGGAGGGGGTCAGTGAAGAACACCAGAGTTGAGCCTTTTACCATCCAGTGTCTTCAGTAGAAAGAGAGAGACACGAAGAAATGATAAAGCCGATAAATGAAAAGGAGGTCGATAATTTTCATTTATCATGCGATTAATTGATTTATTGTTTATCGCGACAGGCCTATCGGCCATTTATTGAATTCATATGTTTGGATTTCTATACTTGTCCTAAATGAAGCTTCATTTCTTACCTTCCGCTCTGGTTTATTGCCTCTGGCGGGAATCTTGGGTTTTGGTGCCAAGGCAGGGGCAGGCCGATGATTTGGAACATGGAGATTGTTCTGAAGGTCACTCTTCTCAAACGCAGCACTCAGTTGGCTCACAGTAGGGCTGACAGCGTCTTTGGAACCAACTGAAGCTGTAGCAGAGGGAATGGCAGCAGGACTGGGAGCCGGGGGGTCATCCAGCCGATCCAGGGCTTCAGTAGACCCATTAAAGCGAGCCACAACGTCCAGACGGCCGTCCTGGAAACCTGACGCCCGTTCCTTTTTCAACAAGATGCGGTTCGTAGCAGCTTGTTTCTCCTGACAAAACGAAATAATCTATAAATTTAGGCTGACTGGATGTCATAAAACAACTACACATGAGAATGATGACACACCTGTAGAGTTCGTTGTTCAAAGATCCTCCTGGTCTCCTGGAGCTTAGAGAGACCAATAGATGAGACTTCATCTGTTACAGTGGGTTTGGAGTCGAAACGGTTCACCCTTTCTGAGACCGTACCCCCAGGTTTCAGCAGGGCGCTGTGGTTCACGCTCTCATTCAGGCTAGAGGCCCTTGGAATAGACAGTTTTAGTTGAGTCTCCTCACCTGTAAATAGGAAAAATAATAATAATAACTAACTAGCGAACTTAGACAATGCAGCTACTTCCTAAACTTTTACCTATAAGTTGTGTTGAAATGCATTTCTGGACTATAAATAGCAAATGAATCTAGTTGGCACACAAGTCAATACTGTAGTTGAGTCTGCTGGGCAGCTGTGGCTGAGTGGTTAGAGCAGTCGTCCTCCAATGCAAGAGTTGGGGGTTTGATTCCACCAGCAGTCACATGACGAAGTGTCCCTGGGCAAGACACTGAACCCCATTGCATGGTGTATGAATGTGATAAAGCTCTGATTAGTCTTTGTAGATATATACTGCAGTAGTGCTGTATGAATGGGTAAATGTGTTGTAAAGAGCTTTGAGTATCTTGATAAGATAGAAAGGTGATACACAAGTACAGTCCATTTACCCCTTACTGTGTTTCCTGTAGGAGATTTAAGTTCAAACGACTGATCCTTTCACAGTTTTTAAGAAAATTTAAGAAACAGTGGAAGACAATGCCAGTTTTGCTGTGCTAAAAGGGGCTCTGGAGAGTTTTAAGAAAAAAAAATGCAATTCCTGTTGCAGTGAAAGACACGGTTAGTAAAAGAAAACAAATAAATCAACAACTCGATGCATGAATTACAGTATGAGAATTATAAAAACTGTGCAAGTAGGTATACTGTAATTTGTGTGCTAACAATTTTGGCTGATTTAAACTAGAGACTGACTGACTGATATATCGGTAGAGCCAATAATTTAGGCTGATATAGACATGTGGGGACATATCATCTGTGATAACCGTCCCATTATGGGCCGATATACCGGTAGGCACTTTTAATTTTCACCCCTAAAATGCTGGAACCAGCCATAGTTGTACAATGTATCCAGCAGAGGGTGCATGAAGACAACTTTCAAGTCATGGCTGTTAACTTAAGTTTCACTTTCAGTACAGCTGAAGCAGGGAACAATACTGTGTAGAGTATTTTGCTGAACAGAGCATGGTAAGTTTATTTTTACTGATCTGTAAAACAAATCAACAACAATAAATTATCTTCAATCCTCCAACCTGCTTGTCATAAGCTACATGTCTCTCAAGTTAGCAAGCTAACATTTAGATAACCTAGCATAGCCTGTTGTCTTGTAAAACTTTATCCAGAACAATAAATCTAACATAGCAGTAAATATACTTTATATCAGTGTTAGTAACATTATCTTTGTCATCCTCAATGAAATGTATTGTTTGTCTGAAATCTTTACTTCTCTGCTAAAAAATAATAATAAAATAATCAATCAATACTAATTAATCCTTCACTATACACTGACTGTTTAAACAATGAACAGGGAAGGGAGTTTCTTTGTTTAATTTATATTTATGTAACACACTTGATAACTTTATGGTGAATAGTGGAGGATAGAAAATTTGAAAGCATGTTAGGAAGACTGTTTTTATGACCAGTGCACCACTTGTAAACCGACTGTAGGTCTAGGTATGGCATGGATCTGATTAGCTTAGCTTCATGGTTGCTAACAGCTGCGCTAAATAAACAAGCTCCGCTCCACTCACTGTTTTCTTAGAATATTGGGGGTGGACAAAGATAAAATGTTTTCAGCCATTATATCGGTTATCGGCAGTTGCACTCCCCTCCCAATATTGGTATCGGCGACATCCAAAATTCCATATCGGTCGGGCTCTAGCTGAAACAGCTCAGAGGTTAGTGTGACTTCACACTGTTAAACTGTTGAACGGCCAGCCCCAACGCAATCGATGCTATACAAGACGAGAAGTTTGCTGCTACTTGTAGCATTAATATCAGTGAAAAATACTAAACTCAGAGGAGTCCAATGTCCATTAGTCCATTAGTTACTATGATTATACGTCCAGAGTGGCACTCTGTAGAGTAGACACAGAAAACACTCACAGCTGTTATTAGTGATAACATTCTATATTACAAATGTATTGATGCAGACACTGGTCTGTATTTTGGTTAATCTGCGGATCACAAGAAGATAAAACCAAGTGTGCAGCATCCAGACTGCAGTCTCTACAGCCGTTATGTTGTCAATCTCAGCTTCCCAAACCAAAACAAGGAACTGGACACAAATCTATCTATCAGACAAAAACGATCTGTGTATTTCACTTTTATCACACTGCGGGTTCAAGAGTTGTTGGTTTATAAATCAAAATCAAATATTCGAGTCAGGTAACAGAGTAAAGTCTCAACCACGGTATGTTCTCATCAAATGCACAAGTAAGCAAAACTGATAAAAACCTTATTTTGTCTAAATGTTCTCTTATTGCATGTTTGTTGCAGTGTCACTTTAATTGACAGAATTAATCTGCCCTTAATCTCAAAGTGTCCAACAAAATTTTAGCTAAAAATGTTGCTTACCTATCACTTTGGCACCGTCCTCCTCATCACCTGGAGACTGCATCTGCATGAACATGTTCTTGATGCGGTGGACGTTTGAGCCATACATCCTGCCCCTCCCAGTCGGGCGGGGCAGGAGAGCGGGTTTTGAGGCGGGGTCAGCGCCTCCGTTAGCGGCGTTGTTGAGGTGGTCCGTGGCCCTTTTCAGCGCCGCCAGGCCTGCCTCGTAGGCGTTTCTGTGGGGGGAGGGACTTCTCAGACTGGAACTGCCGCTGTTTCCACCGGAGGCCCCATTCCCCCCCGTGGCTGACGGGGGCTCAGTCTTCATCATGTTTGATGCGTCAGATGCTCCCAGGTGAACGGCCCGTTAGTGAGGATAAAGGTGGCTGCATCCTGAAGCTGTGCGACATTCACCTGCTGAAGCAAACAAAGAAAGCTCAGATTATTGTACAGATTGTTAGATTTTTTATCATTTCTCTATTGTTTTGTTTGCTTATTTATTCATTTCATTTCAATTAAAAAACAATACAATTTCAAGAAAAAAACAAACAAATATAAAATACCTATAAAATGAGGCAGCAGAAGAAGAATAAAATCTTATCAATTCTGCCCCTTCATAACAAAATCAATTCAAACAATCAATTCAAGCAATAATCACAAATAATACAACAAACCACAAAACTTATCACAATTATTCATTATATTTCCCTAATATTAACTAACTTAACTACAGTATATCTCATCAGCATTATATTCTTGATCTTTTTCTTAAATACAAATAATGATTCCTCTTTTTTAATATCATTATTCAAACCATTCCATAAATCAATTCCCCTCATTAAAGTAGACCTACCCCGCAAACTTGTTCTAAACTTTGGCTTAACAAAAATATCCGTTCCTTTTAAATTATAGCAACTACTCCTTTTTACAAAATACGCTTGTACGTTCGATGGTAAATTGTGATTCTGAGCCCTGTACATTAGTAATAGAATAAAGTAGTCCACCAAATCATAAAACTTGAGTAATTTCAGTTGATAAAATAAAATACTTGAAGGATGACAATAATGCTTTCTTGAGATAATTCTTACAGCTCCTTTTTGTAAAATAAAAATAGACTTGGTTACACTCTGATGCATGCTCAATAATCCAGGTAGAAAAATCTAAAAAAGCTAAGTCTGGTCCTCTGGAAATTCAAAAAATAAAACAAAACAAAGCAACAAAAAAAATGTAGAAACGTTTCGTCTTTCGTCCGAAAGACTTCCTCAGTCTGAGCTGCTGTATTCAGCTCAGTCTTTCACTTAAGATTTGGTTACAGTTTTACAAGCTGTACCCCAGACACCAATACAATAAATTAAATTCGGCACAATACTGTAATTGTATTATACAGCAAACACAACGCCTTGTCAGTCAGTAAGTCCCTTACTTTAATTTATAGTACTGCCATGGACTTAGACATTTTAGTTTTTACAAAATTAATATGTTTTTTCCATGACAATTTATCATCGATAATTACTCCCAAAAACCTTACTTCATTCACTCTTTGTATCTCAACACCATCAATTTTCAAAAGAACATCCACAGTTAACTTTTTTTTACTAAATATCATATAATTTTAGTCTTTTCAACGTTCAGCGATAACTTGTTTAATTTAAACCAATTTGAATTTTGTCAAACTCCATCTTCATTTATTCAAACGTCTGATTCAAGTCTCTACCCGAACATAAGAAATATGCAAATAAAACGCACTTGAGAATCCCAAACACCTTAACCAAATTGTGTATGTATTGTTTGAAAACAGCATTTATTAACGGGGCAGAAAGAAAACAAAATTCAAGGTCTAGATTCAAATTACAGATGTGCAAAAAAACGTAAAACAGTAAAGAAAAACTGAAGTCAACTTTGGGAATTTCACATCAATTATTCAGGCAGCACGGTGGCTCAGTGGGTAGAGCTGTTGACTCTCAGTGAGCAGGTCACCGGATCAAATCCTGGCTTGGGGCCTTTCTGGGTGGAGTTTGCATGCTCTCTCCGTGCATGTGTGGGTTTTCTCCGGGTACTCCGGTTGTTTCATGCCAATGTTGTTGTTGGTCTTGTACCGTTTCTCAGGCTCTACTAGCTTTATTGTTGCTTTTTGATTGTATTGTTTTCTCAAGAAAGCAGCTAAAAGCACGTCCCGTTACACAGAACCAACAGGGTGGGAACCCCCAAGTGTGTCGCAGTCAAACACAACATAATCAAGAGAGAAGCCAGGCAACGGAGCCGAGAATAAAGACAGGAAGTGGGGTGGAAACAGCCAGCTCTACACACGTGGACGCTGAAAAGCTCGTCTGTGAAGACGTGTCCTGGTTGGAGCTCCTTGTTATCAGATGGCAGCGTCATGGTGGCCGTCTGCCCTGAGGTACACCAGGCTGAGTTAAAGGAGGAGTTCACACATTTTGAAAGTCTGAACAGTTCTGTTGTGGCCTGGCTCTTAGAATGACTTCAGTTTAGAGAAACAGGGGTGCAAGCCTGACAGAACTGATGAGCCAACATCCATCCATCCATCTTTCCATCCATCCATCCGTCCATCCATCACTCCATCTGTCCATCCATCCATCCGTCCATCCATCTACTGTATGCATCTTTCCATTCGTCCATCCATCCATGCATCTTTCCATCCATCCATCCATCTTTCCATCCATCCATTCGTCCATCCATCACTCCATCTGTCCATCCATCCATCCATCTATGTATCTTTCCATTCGTCCATCCATCCATGCATCTTTCCATCCATCCATCCATCCATCTTTCCATCCCTTTGTCTGTCCATCTGTCTGTCCATCCATCTATGCATCTTTCCATCCACCCATCATCCATCTATGCATCTTTCCATTTGTCCATCCATCCATCCATCCATGCATCTTTCCATCCATCTTTCCATCCCTCTGTCTGTCCATCCATCCGTCCTTCTGTCGTCCATCTATGTATCTTTCATCACTCCATCTGTCCATCCATCCATCTATGCATCTTCCCATCCACCCATCATCCATCTATGCATCTTTCCATTCGTCCATCCATCCATCCATCCATCCATGTCTATCCATCCATCCATCCATCCATCTTTCCATCCCTTTGTCTGTCCATCCATCCGTCCTTCTGTCGTCCGTCCATCTATGTATCTTTCCATCACTCTATCTGTCTGTCCATCCATCCGTCCATCCATCTATGCATCTTTCCATTTGTCCATCCATCATCCATCCATGTGTCTTTCCATTCATCCATCCATCTGTCTGTCCATCCATCCATCAATCCATCCATCCATCCATTCATCCATCAATCCATCCATCCATCCATCCATCAATTCATCCTTCCATCCATTATCTTTACCTGCTTCTTCCTTTTCGTGGGTCACTGGTGTCCATATCCAGCTGTCACTGGGGACACATAGAGACAAATGAGACAAACAACCGTTCATTCTCTCTCACACCTAGAGACAATTTAGAGTTAACAATCAGTCTAACATGCATGTTTTTGGTCTGTGGGAGGAAACTGGAGTTCCTGGAGAAAACCCACACATGCACAGAGAGAATATGTAAACTCCACCCAGAAAGGGCCCCGGCCGGGATTTGATCTGGCAACCTTCTTGCTGAGAGGCAACAGCTCTACCAACTGTGCCAGCTGCAGAGCTAACAGCTAGTCCAAATGCAGCTAAAACAGAAGAGAGCTGAAATATTTCAAATAATCTCGTAAATGTCATAGTGATTCAGACCAACTTCTTTTCTTACTTTTTACCACGTTTGGTTTTGTGTAACAAGTTCATTTACACTGAACTTCAGACTTATGTTCAAATGCAAGTAGAGGCAGCAGAAAAAGAACAGGAATATGATCGAACTCATGCTGAAGTATAAAAATAAACAGTATACAGTACAAGGATCTAAGATATACACTAAACAAACGACAAACAGTACACTAAAATGTAGCCCACTCATCCAACACGCACACTTTTTGCCCCACTCCCCTCAGGAAGGAGGTTGAAGAGCTAAGTGTAGAACCACTAGACTGAGGAACAGCTTCTACCCTGAAGCTGTTAAGACTCATGAATAAATAACCAGAATAATCAATGTGAAAAAAACAGAAATCACTGTTATGTCACTTTAGTAAAACAAACGCCAAACGATATGCTTTAATGAAGAACCATGAAGACCAACATCACTCTGAAGCAATAGAGGCATGTCCAGTAACTCTTCTCCTTATACGTTTACTATTTTTGAGAGTAACTGGGACTCTGTGTACATAATTTTGTTCCACCTAATGTATCACATGTTGGAAACAACAAAAAAGTATACTTGAACTTGAAAGAACTGTGTACTTATACTAAGGTCATGTACACACTATACTTATGAAAGAAAGTCCGACAAAGACTCAAAGACAGTTATTATCCACAAGCTGTCAGATTAGTGAACTCTTAATAATCAGAGTCAGAGCTTCTTTATTTGTTGTACATGTGGTACGAAGGAAATAGTGTACACGGGGTCCCAGTTACATCCAACAAAAGTATAAAATGTAAAAGAAAAACAGTAATAAGATCTAAGATATGAACTAAGAAAAACATTAACTACAAATACACTAAGTACAAAAACAATACTCCCAACAGCAGCAGCACGAACATGAGTCTGTGTGAGCAGATGAGCATGCATGAGGTTTTGGTTTTTGAACCTGAGCACCTTAGGAATGAATTTTTCAGTCTTTCTCCCTCCTTAGATAGCATTAATCTGGCCTCCAGCTCTAATGTTAAAAATCTTGGTGTTATTTTTGATCAGGACATATCTTTTATCCACCACATTAAAAATGTTACTAGAAATGTCTTCTTCCAACTGCGTAATATCACTAAAATTAGAAACGTCTCAAAATGATGCAGAAAAACTGGTTCATGCGTTTGTCATGTCTAGACTGAACTATTGCAATGGTTTGTTATCTGGGTGTCCAAACACTTTTTTTAAATGTCTTCATTTGATCCAAAATGTTGCTGCCAGAGTCTTAACTGGAGTTAGTGGGAGAGATCATATCTCTCCAGTTTTAGCTTCTCTCCATTGGCTCCCTGTCAAATCCTGAATTTAATTTAAAATCTTTGTACTTCTAACCTACAAAGCTCTCAACAACTTAGCTCCATCTTATATTACAGATCTTATTGTTCCATATGTTTCTAACAGAGCACTTCACTCTCAGACTGCAGGTTTACTTGTGGTTCCTAGAATGTACAAAAGCAGAACGGGAAGAAGATCTTCCAGTTCTCAGGCTCCTCTCTTGTGGAACCAACTTCCAGTTTCTGTCCATGAGGCTGACACATTGTCCAGGTTGAAGACTTTCCTGTTTGATAAATCCTATCGTTAGTGTTGGCTTGAGTTCCCTGAGATGTCCTTTAGTTATGCCGCTATAGGTTTAGACTGCTGGAGGACAAACTGACCACACGTGTTCACTCTGCTACTGTATTTACTTACTCTGCTCTACCTGTTTTGTATTTGTAATCATTTTTTTCTATCCTTAACTTGAGGTTGTTGTTTTTTTGTCCTTCAGGTAAACCTGGACCTATATCTGGACCTACATCTGGACCTACATCTGGACCTACATCTGGACCTACATCTGGACCTACATCTGGACCTACATCTGGACCTACATCTGGACCTTCCATTCTGTGTTTGTCTCTCCTTCTTGTCCTCTCAACCAGCTGGTCAAAGCAGATGGTCGCTTGTCCTGAGCCTGGTTCTACTGGAGGTTTCTTCCTGTTAAAAGGGAGTTTTTTCCTTTCCACTGTCTCCTTTGTGCTTGCTCAGCATGGGAGACTGCAACAAAGCCAAGATTCAACTTGTCTGCTGGATTCCTTGGAGAACTTTACTAATTTGCTTTTCTATGTACTGTATTTGAATGTGCCTGTAAAGCGACCTGAGACAACTTTGTTGTGATTTGGTGCTATATAAATAAACTGAATTGAATTAATTGAACCCAGCAACATGAAACAGATCAGCAGCAACATGATATGATATTTCACAGTGATTATTTTGGTTAGATATTCATGAGTCTACCAGCCTCAGGGTAGAAGCTGTTCCTCAGTCTAGTGGTTCTACATTTGATGCTCCTCAACCTCCGTCCTGAGGGGAGTGGGGCAAAAAGTGTGTGTGCTGGGTGAGTGTGGTCCTTCGTGATGCAGGTGGCTCTCTTCCTGCATCTGGAGGTGTAGATGTCTGTGATGGTGGGGAGACTGACTAATAATAATGAACAACTGATAGTAACAATGAACTAAACCACATCTGTGACACCTAATATGTTTATTGGCAGCACGGTGGCACAACTGGTAGAGCTGCTGCCTCTCAGCGAGCAGGTCCCCGGATCAAATCCCGGCCCGGGGGCCTTTCTGGGTGGAGTTTGCATGTTCTCTCCGTGCATGCGTGGGTTTTCTCACCAGACAGAGGCTGGTGCACCCTAAGGACAAAACACCCACACACAAACAGAGTGTTGTAGTGTATGCGGTCCAGTGCAGCGAGGACTGTCCAGACCTCTACATTGGAGAAACTAAGCAGCCCATCCACAGAAGAATGTCCCAACACAGGAAAGCCTCCTCCTCTGGACAAAACTCAGCTTCACCTCCACCTCACGGACAAGGGTCACTCTTTTGAGGACCAGAATGTACATATTTTGGACCGAGAGCACAGGTGGTTTGAGAGGGGTGTGAAGGAGGCGTTTTATGTAAAACGAGAGAAACCATCATTAAACAGAGGAGGAGGACTCAGATTCCAACTTTCTAAAACTTATAGTGCGGCCCTGGGTTTGGTAAGTTTTTCCCCGAGGTCAGCTTGTTAGCTTAGCTCGTAGCTTAGCTTCTTTTAATGATTCAAAAATGTGATTTTGGACGGTTAATGTAGATTTTAAAGAGAAAAGATAAAGGGAGGTCAGTGAAGAGCACTGGTGTTGAGCCTGGTGAGCCTGGGTGGAGTTTGCATGTTCTCTCCGTGCATGCGTGGGTTTTCTCACCAGACAGAGGCTGGTGCACCCTAAGGACAAAACACCCACACACAAACAGAGTGGTGTAGTGTATGCGGTCCAGTGCAGCGAGGACTGTCCAGACCTCTACATTGGAGAAACTAAGCAGCCCATCCACAGAAGAATGTCCCAACACAGGAAAGCCTCCTCCTCTGGACAAAACTCAGCTTCACCTCCACCTCACGGACAAGGGTCACTCTTTTGAGGACCAGAATGTACATATTTTGGACCGAGAGCACAGGTGGTTTGAGAGGGGTGTGAAGGAGGCGTTTTATGTAAAACGAGAGAAACCATCATTAAACAGAGGAGGAGGACTCAGATTCCAACTTTCTAAATCTTATAGTGCGGCCCTGGGTTTGGTAAGTTTTTCCCCGAGGTCAGCTTGTAGCTTAGCTCGTAGCTTAGCTCGTAGCTTAGCTTCTTTTAATGATTCAAAAATGTGATTTTGGACGGTTAATGTAGATTTTAAAGAGAAAAGATAAAGGGAGGTCAGTGAAGAGCACTGGTGTTGAGCCTTTTGTCATCCAGTGTCTTCAGTAGAAAGAGAGACACGAAGAAAACGATAATGCCTATAAATGAAAATGAGGTTGATAATTTTCATTTATCATGCGATTAATTGATTTATTGTTTATAACAACAGGCCTAAATCACAGCATTCTGTATTTTTACAATGGTAAACTCAAGGGTTTTAATCATCTTCACTAAACCTGCTATCTGGAACACACACCCCAGTCCCCAGTGGAAGAGTTTGTGAACGTCTCTGTGTTTAGGATGGTTGTTCCTCTGAGGGAAATTAGACTGAATTTTTGTCAGTAATGATCATGATTAAACTCATGAAATGATGTGTCCATATAAATAAAGTACAGACAAATCAATAAGGCTGAT
>JBBPBX010032664.1:0-17580 GCA_038048925.1 Garcialebias charrua
GAGACGAAATCTACACGAATGTAGACGGTGAACCTTATCTAATAGACTCAGGGGCAGAGGTGTCTATGACCCGCAGAAACCTAAAAACAATAGGACACCTAACGGTTCAATTAGCAAATGGAACTATAGAGAAAATGCCTTATGCACTATGGCACGGAATTGTTTGGATAAAAGGCCCATACAACCTTGTGGCCATAACAGATATGAAAGATTTAAGAAAACCACGAAAAGACCGTAGAGCTCTGAATAGACGACTGGAACTGCTTAAAACCCGGTTAGTAAAAATAGGGCCCACACATGAAAAAGTTGAATCTGGAGAATGGTATAAACCTGTAAATATTCCTGAGGTGGCAAAAGAAAAAATAAATGAGAGCGACTTCTCCCCAGCCGGGAAAGAGAAGTTAAAACAAATCATCGAGTCGGACTCAGTAGCCAGGTTTAAAAATGACTGTGGAGATTTAGGCCCATCAGTTATACATATGATTGAAGGCGGAGTACATCCACCGGTACGACAATATCCACTAAACCCTGGTGCAGTTGAAGAAATGAACAAAATTGTAAAGGAATTAAGTGCTTTAGGGATCATCAGAGAAGAATCTAATCCCATAACCAACAGCCCAATACAAGCAGTAAAGAAACCTGAGTCCTCCGGAGGAGGATGGAGACCAGTGATTAACTTTAAAGCATTAAACAGGCGCACAATAGCTAACCGAGCAAGTCTAATCAACCCTCAGGGTACCCTGAAGACACTGCAAGTGAAAAAGTACAAATCATGCATTGATTTAGCAAATGGATTCTTTTCTCTTAGACTAGCTAAACAATCACAAGGGAAAACAGCTTTTACCCATCAAGGAAGAAGTTATGTCTGGCAACGATTACCACAGGGATACAAAAATTCTCCGAATGTATTTCAGTCAGCAGTTATGGACGTGCTTAAAGGCTTAGGCGCCACAGTTTACATCGATGACGTGTTCATAGCAGATGACACAGAAGAAGAACACCTAGAAAGATTAGCAAAGGTGGTGCAACAAGTGACCAATGCAGGACTGAAATTAAATCTGAAGAAATGCCAGTTTGGGCAATTCCAGGTGAACTACTTAGGTTTCCAAGTAGCGGCAGACTTAGGCCTCTCTGAAGGCTACAGGGAAAAGCTTGAGCAAATTCAGCCACCTGAATCTGAAAATGAGCTGCAGAAGATCCTAGGGCTATGTAATTATGTAAGAGATCATGTCCCTAACTACCAAAAATATGCAAAACCCTTGTATGCTTGCCTGAAGAAGAAAGAAGGCCATGAAGAAAAGAAGAACAAGAAGATGTGGGTATGGACAGCCGAGAATCAAAAAGATCTAGAGATACTGAGAGAAAAAATCAAAGAAGCAGTACGTTTAGAACCCAGAAGCGTGTTGGCAAGACTCGTAGCTGAGATCAGCTGTGAAGACAACAATGCTATGATTGCAGTTAAAAATGAGAATGGAGGGCTAATTACTCTTTGGAGTTACACCTTGACCTCAGTAGAGAAAAAGTTTCCTCAGGAAGAAAAAGAACTAGCAGTACTAGCTAGATATTGGGGAACATTAAAAGACCTAGCCCAAGGCCAACAAATTAAAGTCATAACACAGAGTCAGGTACACAAATATCTCAGGAAAGGAACAATAGAAAGTACCAAAGCGACGAATTCGCGCTGGGGGAGGTGGGAAGACATCCTGTTGGACCCTGATCTAGAAATAGGACCCACGCAACCAGTAAGCAAGAAAACAAAAGAAGAGACACCCGTAACCCGGAAAACGCCTGACTGGACTCTTTACACTGACGGATCCAAGAAAGGCACCGATCAGGTAGCACATTGGGGATTTATCCTCAAATATCAAGGAAACGAGTGCTGCCGTAGCAGGGGGAGAGTCCCAGGTAGTGCGCAGACTGGAGAAGTTACGGCAGTACTCGAAGGATTGTTAGAATTAACTCACAGAAAAATAAAAACAGCTCGGATAGTGACAGACAGTCATTATTGTGCACAAGCCCTAAATGAGGACTTATCCATCTGGGAAGAAAATGGATTTGAAAGTGCAAAAGGGAAAGTGGTAGCTCATCATGACTTGTGGAAGAAAATAGCTGAGATTAGGCTAAATCTGCAGCTGGAGATCGAGCACCAGAAATCCCATACTAAGGAAGGAAAACATTGGCAGGGCAATGAGGAAGTAGATCGTTATGTACAACAGAGAAAAATCGTTTTTGTCGGGATCGAGAAGTGGGAGAAAACCCCCGAGGGTCGGAGGGTCCCACAAGAATACGTGTCTGAGGTTGTGCGAAGCGTGCATGAGAGCTTAGGTCATGTAGGCGTACAACCCACACGCAAGGAATTGGAGCATCAGGAGCTCTGGATTCCCTTGAAACAGATCCGCAAAGTGCTGCTGGACTGCCGAATATGTGGTCAATATAACGCAGGGCGCAGAGGGCACCGAGTGGATGGACAAACTATCAAAAGCACCATCCCCTGGGGTTCGGTGTGCATGGACGTGGCTGGACCCATGGGAGTCACGGGCAAAAAGGGAGAGAAATACCTTCTTGTGCTAGTGGATTCCATGTCAGGGTATGTGATAGTAAAACCAGCTAGAAAAGCTAATGGCAACAGTGTAGTTAGCATGCTGGAACAAGTCTGTGGAGCGTTAGGCATTCCAAAAGAGTTAAGAACCGATAATGGGACACACTTTCGCAATGCTCAGGTAGATCACTGGTGCCAAACCTTTGGGGTAATGCGTGTCTACTCACCACCCTACACACCCCAAGCCAATGGAGTCGCAGAAAGAGCCATAGGTTTAGTCAAAAATTGGATAGCCAAAAATGCTAACACCAAAGAATGGAGTACTAAAACTGTGGAAATAGGACAGGCCTTGAATGATAGGCGCAGAGCAGATAGGCCCTCCCCTTCAGAGGAGCTTAACCAACGACAGTTCACCACACAGGAAACTGGGCGGGGCTCCGATGATAAAGAGGAACAGCCAGACCCTGACGTCTCATTCAAGGTGGGGCAGAGGGTGTGGATCAGAGCACAGGATCATCCTTCAGCAGTTGCGGTAAGACCCAAATATAATGCTACAGACAGAGTGAAGAGACTTTTAGATAAAAACACGGTAGAATTAGTTAAAAAAGGGGTCCAAGGAATACAGCAGCTGAAACCAATTCCTAGCTAAGTTAAAACCAGAAACCGGATTATGGCCAGCGAACCAAGCAACGAGTTCCCCTATATTAGACTGGCCACTATATGCGGGGGAATAATCCTAAGAAGAACAACCTCAGGACTTTGGGCAGGAAGAGCCCTGAGAACATTAGAATATGCCAAGAAGGGATACCTGTCAACAGAAGATGAATTAGTTAGATGGAACGCACTATTTAACCAATGTGCAGTTTGCTCAAGAACTAGTGGTCTACCCGTGAAGTGGGCAGGACCAGGAAAGAAGAAGCCCCTCAGACCTAAATCAGACCAGCGGGAGGTCCAAGGGTTACAGGTGAAACCAGTAAAAGTAATGGATGCATTCATCTGTGGGGAGTGTAGGGTTATTATCCTGCCTCGGGTAATTGTCTTCACACAATGGGATCTGACTAGCAAAGGGCCGAGAGAGTGTCAGTGTGAGTGGAATGGGGTTATCATAAAATACTGCCGAGGATGTGATGAAGACATGAAAGCAGGCCAGCTTCTGCTCACTGAACACGCAAGAGGGTGGCAAGTAAGAAAATACTATGAACCCCTTAAGTCCTTCAGAGACCAATTAGATGAGGAAAAGTTCGAGGCCCCAAGGCAGAGCCAGAGTATACAGCGGCAGGCTAGTGGGCTAGAAGTAAACCCTACCGCTCCACCATTATATTTAGGAATAGGAAACTACAGCGAGGGAGACTCAGCTGAGACAGGGGATAAATTATGGAACCCTCGAGACCTGCTTGAGCAATCAATACAGCAATCCTGGCCCTATAGCTCAAAGATGGGGAGAGTAAGAAGTGCCCCTCTAGGCACTAACCAATTCCCTTTGGTTTTTAGGGTGTATAGGGACCCTTCAGAGAACGCCGGAACCATCAACCTACCCGACGAGGAGAGTGAAGAGGCACAGAGGAATGGCTGGAAGGGCCCCTGGGAGCTGACAACGTGGGCACAATTGATAGCAGAGGTACTGTTGAATCAAGATCTCCCACTAGAAGACCTCCCAGAAGTACCTCGTGAGGTAGGAGCTAGAAATACAAACCTCCATTATTTTACCACCAGCTTAGACGCATGGGCCGTGCAGGGGGCGAAGGCTAAGCAAAAGACAACTGAGTATCTAGTTACCTCAGAAGGCTGGGAGAGACACGGGGCGCTGCAGATACCAGGAACAGCCCCGCAGCAAGCAAGTACGCCCATAAGGCCAAACTCCACCCAGAGGGTTAAGGTCTCGGTGCAGATGATCTTAGCACCATACAAGGGAGTGTACTCAGTTGGAGCCACAATACACCCGATCAAAGACAGTCAAGAGGAGGAAGAGGAAATCCCACCGAAGGAAGGAAAAAAGAAACAAAGTGCGTTGAAAGACTGGGCCAGAAGAACATTTAAATGGAAGAAAGCGGACAAGTAGAGACTCTAAAAAGGGGCGCTAGAATCTTCAATGGATCTCATCGCGGAAAAAGGAAAGGTAAACAAACACTTAACAAGGTAGTGAGATGTCCCAACTCTATTTTTAAGAAAAGAGCTAACCTAAAATCACTAGCATTAATCGAAACATGCTGGATAACAGCCAAAAGCTTCAAACCAGAGCCAGGTGAACCTGACGGGGAAAACCCTAACGATAGAGAAACAACACGACTGCAGAGAGATGGACTGAATGTGTTGTTCCAGAGGTTAAGAATTGGACCCTACGAACCGGCCCTGATTGTTCGAGGCAAATTGGTAAAATTAGACCGACCTAGGAAAGACTATTCAGCCACTGAAGCTAGCACAAAAAATTACTACAGCACATTGGTCCAGACATTTCGAAGCCCAGACCTAACCCAAGTTGTAAGAAGAGGCCGCTTTGTGGCAAAGGATCAGAATAGAGTAGTTCCGAATGAATCAGGTCCCATGGGTACTCCATGGATTTTCAACGTGACGGAAATAATGGCACAGGGAGCCCTAATCAAAATCAAATGGGGGCCAAATTACGATCAGCCACATCAAACGGAGTATTGTGAAATCACCGTAGGAACACAAGTAATTTGGGCAACAAGTCGGGACCTAAGGCAAAAATCCATCAGAGAGAATGTGACCCAACTAAAATAGTGATAGAAAACACCAAGTTGCCATTAAGAATGCTGTACGACCGGATTGATGTTCCCGATCGATTTTGGACAGATCATCACACTCGAATGGCCTACAGGACGAAAGTGTCCTACAGAGGACACCCATTGGTTAGTGTAATAACGCAACAACTCGAAAGGGGCCCAGCATACGAACAGTATGAAATGAAGGGTAATGAGATAATGAGACAAAAGGTTATCGAAGCACTAATTCTGCACTACCAAGGGCTTCCCTATGAAGATTGTGGATTATTGGAGGGCCCCCAACTAGAGCCAAAGTATTGGGAGGTCTACCAATGGACATGGGTGTGGCGGGGGCTACATGCAGACCTGTACCACCCATCACCCCTGTGTTTGGAGCTCTATAAAGAGAGAGTGAGGAGAGAAGTAAGTCAGAACCACCCCTCTAGCTCTATAAAGAGAGAGTGAGGAGAGAAGTAAGTCAGAACCACCTTTCCTCTAGCACAGTATACGATCTCCCTGAGGCCACCGAAGAACTGAGAAAGAAATACCCACTACTGAAATGGCTGCTTACAAACCCAGAACCAGGACAATAAAGAAGGAAGACATTATAGACTCGGAATGGATAGATCAAGATACTGAAAATATTTTGGTTCAATTTGACAAGGTCGGACCGAAAATGCCAGCTCTAAGAATTAAAAGAACGCTAAACACAGCCGAAAAGATAGTACGGCTCGACAAACCCAGACAAGACTTCTCTTGGAAGAAGTGCAGCAATAACTATTTCTACACAACCAACCAATATACCAGACAGCCCGATTTGGACAAACCCCAAAATGAATATCGCCTGAAGCCAGCATATCTGCCCCGACACGACCCAACTTGTGAACTCCCCCCTAAGCCTTGTCCACCAACTTCACCATGGATATTTAATGTAGTTTACCTGATAGTGGCGGGAGTAAGCATTAAATTAAGATGGGGTCCTAACTATCGAGAAATGTACCAAAGTCGATTCTTTGAACTCTCGGTGGGAGGAATGGTGATCTGGACTACAAGCCCAGCCATGGTGAAAGCAATCAGGGGAAGGGTGAGTAGACCAGAACGATATATTATCGAAAATCAACACCTACCCATAAGAATGCTAAGAACCCGTATACAAACTCCTTATCAAAGCATTACTCCGTGGGCTAGAATGGGACATTTAATGGGGGTAATGTACAATGAAGAACCATTGATAATTTTAATAGAAAATCTGACACCAGAAGGCCCCACCTCAACACAGTATATTGAGGCACTTTGCAAAGCCCAGCGGAAAATAGCACAGGGACCTAATTGGCAACAGAGATGGAGTCTAGAGGGACCCCAGCCTAAACCTAGAGAATGGCTGGTGACTCAGTGGAAGTGGGTGTGGAAGGGATTGCAACCCGGATTGCCACACCCCTCTCCACTATATCTGGAACTCCTCAAAGAACGAGTGACCACAGCTCGCCGATGTGCGAGAAGGAGGCCCAGAGTCAAAAGAAATAAAGACTTTGAACAGAAACCCTCGACATGATTGCCCTGATAAGAAGACCGAACCAAAGTGATTCAAGCAGCTTTGATTCGGATAGCGGTGACGATCCACATGCCTATGAAAATGGGACACACATCTACGAAGATCTAGCGACCCCTAAACGACCTAAGGACTGTTTAAAGATTATGAGAATGGACAAAGCAGCATGCCTGCGAACCCTGATGCGGGGATTCGTAGTGTTAATAGGCCTTATAATGATGTTGGTTATTTTGTATCAAGCTGGAATCAGACCTTGGAGCCTAACCCATGTGCAAGTGTCCCACGGGAGGTCCAAGTATGCGAACATGACTTGCTGGGACGTAACCAGACGGAACATTTTCATGCCATGGGACCCTAACGAAGACATTCCAAATCAAACCTTGGCCTGGAACAAAGTGAAACGAACAGGCTACCAAGCTTGGAGAAGAAAACTGGATAAAATGTCGGGGTGGACAGCGCACACTGCACTAAAACCATAGATATACGGTAGGATCTGTGTTCAGATATTCCCGTAAATGAACCGCAATGATCCTTAAAAAAATCCCAAAATCCAGATACTTATCTTCGGCAGATCCAAAAAAAAATGTGGCTGTTATTCGTCAAGGGCCTGCCAAAGATAAGTATCCGGATTTTGGGGTTTGGGGATTTTTTAAGGATCATTGCAGTCCATTTACGGGAATATCCGGAAATATAAGTATAAGTATATGTGACGGATACGGAGATATACGACATCAGATCCTACCGTATATCTATGGTTTTAGTGCATTGAGCGCACATCGAAGCTGAAAACCTGACCGGAATATCCTGGACCATGACTGACTTGCTGGTTCTGGAAGATGGCATTGTAGTTTGGACTGCAGTTTTGGAGAACTATGTTCGGAGAACAATGAGATGCAACTGGATCCATCCAGACAAACAACCCCCTGAATGGCAATGTGACCGTGCCTGCAGACCATTACTAGGGTTAAAGCACCAAGGCTACTGGGATACAGAGGTCATCTATCCGGCACCACCCAAAGAGAGTAGCTGTCAAGCAATTCTCCCTCGCTGGGAGTTTTGGGGCAACCTCCATTTGAACTGCGATGCAACCCCTCCTAGAAATCAAAGAAACAATACCCAGACTAACCAGAACCTCACTGGTATCAAGACCATCCACTCCATTAAATACGAGGAGGCGTTAAAGCCCAATGAAACTAATATCAGGCTCAAAATAAGGCCAACAGGTAGAACACATCCTCAACGGTATACAGGTCCACCACTAACCCCAATGATAATAGATGGGGATGGATTACTGATGGATTTGTTCCTGCCTAAAGAGATATTCCCAAAATTAGACGCAGACACGAAGAAAGCGTATAATGAACACTGCAAGGAAAATAAAATAAAAAGGCTTCCACATTGCTACTGGAACCTGTATGGTGAGTGCAAAACTCAAAATTTCTTACCTATAACCCCAGTTAATAATCAGAAATACTATTATTGGAGTTGGGCAGCTATATTTAGCCCATCCAATGCGCAGCACGAAGATTGGTTAAATATCACGTTACCCTGGGTCTGGATAGCCCCTAGGTTACCACATTTTGAGGGAGATTTTATAGAGGGACACGCTAGACTTCACCTAGGATTAATAGGACCTTATTACTCAGATATGTACACCCAAAGATTACCCAAACCAGATGAACTGCTTAATGTACCAAAGAACGATTTTGATAAGATCGATAAATGTGTAGCCGAACGTATTTTTCTTAGCCTCAACAACTCAGTTTGGGAAAGTAGTGGAGTGTCCCCTAGATGCAGATTATGGGAAACTGAAGTAACCGTAATGTCCACTTGGCGTTATGATTGTACAAATTTAAAAAGAGCTAAAACAGCAAAGATATTACTGCAGGCGTGGCATGAGTACCATAAACGAGATAATCTGAGAACCTGGTGGGGATTTCAGGAGGAAGAAATAAAAGAATGGGTAGCCCCATGTTTGCAGCATTCAAACAATTATTGGATCAGATATCAATATTTAGCTACAGTATACTCCAAAGAGCAGGATATATGGGCAGGAGCTCTATATCGCCCTGAGAGGTATGTTAGCCCCAGACCTTGGAAAATGATTTGTAATAAAGAACAAACCGAATGTGCAATAAGTTTAGCCCGTAGACCTTGTTACGAGCTACCGGGATGGGAAAGTTATTGTAAAAGCTACTACGCAGGTGAATATTCAACACATGCCGCAGGGGTAATCTGGAAAAAGTATGGTCAAACATGGAGACGAGCAGTGCCGAGAGGAACGAGTTGCACAAACGCTGTCCTAGGGCACCAATTAAGTAGCCGGAAGGAAGTTCAAGGAGTGATAGTTCCCTTTGTCTCAGACTCAATGATCGCATTAGCCGAAGGACATGCAGCTAGACGTCGCCTGTGCCTTGGTGATGAGATTCGGGGATATGAATGGGTAGGCTCGAACAAAATCTATTCCAACCTCACGTGTCAGTATCCAGAAGAAAGCTGGAAAAAATGTGGTGAGGGAGAGAATTCACATAGCTGTGCATGGTATGAGACTGTTAGCTATGCAATAGGCCATAAGGTTAAAGAAACAGCATACGGAATAGGCTCAATACTTAAGGAAGGTGGAAAAACCATCCAGGGATGGATGATTGATCTATTCATTCAGGTCTGGCCTTATTTGGCTATCATGGTCGCAATGGTAATTATCGCAGTATTGGGACGGGTGGCCTTACAGGAAGGTATCAGAGCTATGCGCCGCCCATGGGGGAGGAGCGATAAGCCACTCCTCCCAGAGGGGGGCGCTGGCTCTGCTTAAAAGCAGAAGCATAGGGGGAAGTAGTCACTCTTCAGCCCCGGAGCAGCAGGGATCGAAGCTCAGGAAGACTTATAGGATAAAGCAGCCAACTAAGGGAGAAGTCGAATAAGAACGGAATGCAGAAGCAACTTAAAAGCCTAACCACGGTAATTATAGTTTACTATTTGACAATCGCTTATACAAACCAAGAGAAGATCGCTGTAACAACAGAAGACAACAAGATCATCCTTTGCCACTGCGAAGAACTAGTTTATGAGGATCAGAGAATTCAGGAAATTAAAGGAACTCCTTGCGGAGAGAGGTGTCTTATTAAAGCTATAGTACGGGACGGACAAAAAAGATATATTAGTGCCACATATAGGGATTACGGACATTCTGAAACATCTAGCATAGCATTACCAGGGTACTGTGACTGGAAGTCTAGAATAACATCTCAGGAAAGAGAACAGTTAGAGGAGTGGGAAAGACAAATCGTACAGTTTTACTGCAAGATTACAAGAAGGACCCGCGTAACATACTACCGATTTAGGCAGATAAGAATATAACAACATGCAGACCACAAGTGACCAGACTACGACTATAACCCCAGGAGAGATTAGTACCTCCGAGGCATGGCCCGACACCACCACCGTTTCCCCAACTACAACCGGGCCGCAATGTCCAACTTACTTTAATGGGGGCACGATAGAATACTTTTTGGTACTAATAGCCTGGATGTTGTATTGCCATACCGGAGAATGGAGCAAGAAGAAGATAATGCGATTCCCAACAGCTATGCAAGCCCATGGCAAGATGATTGTGACACACATGATACTCAAACGAGCTGAGATCATGCCGCACCTGTTTGTTGTCTATCTGCTAGGAAGGGTTCAAACATCTTCCCGACAGAAGATAGTAATTGCAATCTGGCTGCTCGTAGACTCGCTGGTAGTGGCTCTGGAGTGCTTAACCCGCCTGACTCTGATATCTATACCAAACTCACACTGCGGTAGTACAGTAGGTAGATTAGTGACCACAATACTGGAAGGAATTATAGCAATTACAGTCGTGGCGCATTTGCTTTATTTGACAATGTCTTTGCAAAAAATGGGTAGAAAACGTTGGCTACTTAGATTGTTCGTGTTAATTGGGTGGGGTCTAATGTGGGGAATCTGCTCCGTGCTATATTGGAGTGGATTCTGCACCACGGTACCCATCATAATCTGGATGATGACATACGGGGCCGTTTTCAAACATAGGCCTAGTGAACTCCCTGCTGTACCGGAGGCGGACGAAAATCGTAGGCCATCCATAGATCGTAACCTGTGATTCCTGGAGATACAACAATATAATCAGTATAGCCAACAACGCTTAAACCCAATACCCTAGCAACGCTTTTAGTTAAATTTAATTGTTGACTTTATTACTCGTATTATATAAATAAATGTTAACAGTAATCATTACTTACTACTTTTCGAATGACTCGAATGACTAGTTAGTCACTCTTATATAGTTACTCGAATTACCTAGGTGACATCAACCGACGAGGTTCTCTCAGATGGTTGTTGATCAGGGTTGAGAACCTCGGACGAAGGTATGACACCATTAATAGAGTTCTTAAATTTTTTGTAGATTTGACTGTGTGAGTTTTGGTAGTTTAGTTTTTCGTAATTAATTGATTAAGAATTTTTTGAAAAATGGATCGTGGCAAAGAGACCCGTAGAACCTGTGTAGGGTTGGGTCTGCCGGAATAGCTTTTTATTCCCTATTTGCCAAACTCACCAGTCCTACATTCCTTTGAACTTTCGATTTTATTGAACTTTTAAATTTTTATTTTTGATGGCTTTTTGTAAAGAGCAAAGTTCTGTGACGCATCTGCTTGCTCTCGCAGGAACCTGAGATGCCTTGCTGTTTCTGCCATCATGAGTTGAAAGAGACCAAATATCTCTGGGCTGTGGGGTCATCCTGGTGGTGCCAACCATGTCATCTGAGGGCAATGAATAAGACAGTGGTGAACGGAATCCTAGTAATAGACGATCCGTATAGCCTGCCCCAAGTGCCTGCAGAAGCGTGCGCAGAAACTGAAAGAACCTGTAAAGTCATTTGGAGCTCTGCCTTAAATTCTGAACCCCACATGCTGGTTGGAACCATTCCACCACGATCCTCATATTACCCGGTGGTGGTCAAAGTGTGGGAACATCTCGAGAACAGAACTAGGTTCTGGGCCACGTATCTATATACTGGACTGGCTTTAGTATATGGGCCATACATCGAAACAACAGCAAACCCTTTGGAACCATTGCCCCTGGTGATGTCTGCACCGGTTGGTGCCCGAGAAATCAACCCACTCTTTATGCTTTGGGCCCCATTCCTGTTAATGGAAACCCAGCGCAAGATCCCAGCGAGCAGAGAGACTGAACCAATGGACGAGCAATCTGACACCCCAGAACCACCCATCCTCACTCTAGAATGCCCAGAACTGTGCGGGTTAGATACATTGGACAGTATCCTAGACAGCCTTGCATCCACGGGAGAAGAACAACAAAGTCCTGGCAGCCTAGATAGCATTGATCAGCCCCGAGCAGAGGGACCTGTCGAATTCATCCCCTTTGGCCCAATAACTACTGACAAAAGCCTTACCACTGTGATCCAAGCGGAACAGTTGTCCATGGCCATTAAAGCATTGATAAACCCAAAGAAAGAGCAAGATACGTCGGATCTGTTGCAGCCAAAAGAAAAAGGCATCGAAGAAGTGGGGTTGCATCACATTGAGGCCGACTCAACCCAGATTAACACCGCTGTCGTGAGTCCTGGGGGTGAGAACCAAGTAACATCCCCTGGGTCGGATGAAAGAGACGATCCAATGGCCAGAATCCCACAACAGCCGAGAGCGAGTCCACAAAATAGTCCGCTGACGCTCGAGGAGATGGTCGTGCTGGAATCCTGGGCTGAAACAGATGAAAACATGACAGGACAAGACGAGTCGAACATCAAGAACGAGCACATACCAGATCAGGATGGTATGAGCGAATTGGACTACGATGAAGAAGAAGAAGACATCCTGCATGTGGACGTTGAAGAACACGATGAGGACTGGCTGGGGGGTCGTAAATAGGGTGTGAATGAGCAAGGACTGAATCCAAGCAGGGGGTGTCGATCGACCTTGATTTTAATAATTGGATCCAGCCCTTATGAGAAGCTGAAGGGGCCCAGATTCACATGAACCAGGTTTCAGTCGAATGAAGTGTTGTCCAGACAACCACTTTTTATGGGATCATAAAGAGGTACCTGGCCAGAAGCTGGCTGCAATAAAGACAATTTAGTATATATCTAAGGTTGATTTAGGTTCATCTCAAATAAAGATCCCATGGAAACTTAGATATGTCCCATGGGAACGGAGAGTTTATTGCTACCATCAGAAAAAGGAGCAAACACAGAGCATGTCATAACAGCAGAGAGGTGGAGAAATAACAATGAGAAAGAAGAAATGATTTCTACTTTGAATAAAAATATAATCATATGATCCTTTGA
Organism: Garcialebias charrua; assembly: GCA_038048925.1. Classification (NCBI taxonomy): domain Eukaryota; kingdom Metazoa; phylum Chordata; class Actinopteri; order Cyprinodontiformes; family Rivulidae; genus Garcialebias; species Garcialebias charrua. The sequence continues at coordinate 13,131 of JBBPBX010032664.1, forward strand.
TAATTATACAATGAATAAGGGTGTTGTTAAACTTGTTTTGTAAAAATCCTTTTTTAACAATTGAATCATGTGTTTAAATGTACTATGAGTCTAACAAATGTATGATGAATCTGATGTGACTTCCAAAAGAGGAACTGGAACCAGTGTGTAAACAATCTGTGGTAAAGTGTTCGTCCTTTGCTTAGCAACACGCCAGAAGCTTCGAGCAGTAAGGTTTTATTACCAAATAAGGAAATAATAAAGAGAGATAACTCACAGCTAGGACTTCATCAGTCCTGCCTGAACACGCACTAAAAGCGACCAATGAGAACAAGGTTTCTCTCCCCCCTCCCTACTGGAGGGGGGACTGAAGTGTATAAAAAGTCCTGAATTTGGCAGTTGAGGGCTGATGTTCACCCTGAAGTCGAGGTATCCAGATGCTGACGACTGATCTCGGAGAAGAAGACGGACAAGCTGCCCAGCTGATCTTAGAGGGTACCGGTGATCCGTGAGGGAAGTCTCAACTCTTTTCCTTCGACCGAAGGGATTGAGAGAGCATTTCCCTCCAGAACTCAGCCCGGATCTGAAGACCTGATCCCTCTGTTCTGACCAGCCGAGGGCACGCAGAGGCGAGCCTTACCTACGAAGGTGAGGAGATTGCTCGTAGCATTTACTTATGGAACTCCAGAGTTCCTGAACAAAAAGTTATGCAATGAGACGCTTCTCTAATCCAGCCTTATCCGAGAACTTAATTCAAATTAGATTAACAGCAGATAAAATAGCTGATAAAAACCCAATTAGCTTCTCTTATCTACTGGCTCGAAGCTGCAGGTGGTTGCTTGAGTTTAAGGACAAATACTATTACTGGATGAGGATTTAGATCGAGGATAGCGAGGGTTGGGTAGATCCAAGAAGAAGGAACAAGAAGACAAAGAAGACCAAAAAGACAAAGAAGAAGGAAAACCACTTGTCCACCCCAAAGGGACCTGAGGGGGGACAACTATCCAAGAACCCCTTTCCTAAGAAGATTATCCCTCATCAAGATTAAGAGTCTATCCAGTTTATTGTTCCTTATATCCAAATACTTTCATGTACTCAAGTTTATATTTTGTATCGCTATGTTATAACGCTGTTCCTATGCAAAATTACTCAAATTAAAGAGCAGAGCAAAACGTAAAACTCTCGTCTCCGTTTAATACATTTTGTTCTGGATTCCTAAAAGCTTGGTTCAAAAGAATAACATCATAAGTAGGAGGTTTTAAAAGGTTAAACATTAGCACAGTGAGACTAATATAAAACATCGCCCTAGGGTCCAACATTCTGGATTCTAAAATTTACTGGACCTTTTAACAATTACAAAGCTCACCGGAGAGAAGCCGCCGTTTAATAATAGTTCTTTACTCCAACCTCTCCAGTCCCCGGCAGCTAAGGTGGAAAGACGAGTAAAGTGAAAACAGGGCAGAGACTATTAGATGAAGGCGGTGAACGTCCAGTTGAATTCTCTCATCAATAAGCCTTAAGTCGGAGCTGATCCCAGCAGTCACAGGTAATACCCAGACTCGGGGACTAGTTCGAAAGACCCTCTTGGAAGGTAGGCTTCAGTAAGAACCTGTTGCGATCCACGTGGCTAGCTTACTGTCCACAGAGCAAGACAGACTACAAGCGAATGCAACATTTGTGACGTAGGAAGCAGGACCTTCAGTCTTCGTCTGCCATTAACGCATATTCATTCTCAGCCAGATCGCCTTTTTTTGTTGTTGTAAAACTTAAAAAATGCCAGTTCGGTGTGTCGCCTTTGGGTGTTCTAATATCATCAATGAACATGTGAGCCTTTTCACTTTCCCAAAAGATGTAAGACCTTCGTCAAAAATTGAATAAATAAAGCTGCCCCACCTCGGACTGAGCTCCCTGTTTCCTGTACAGGTAAGAGTCAAATACATACGGGTGAAGACCTAAATTAGAACCTGCTGTTTCTGCTCATCTAACTTCCTGCTTCCAAAACTAAAGACAAATAGCTCAAATCTTAACTTAGATTGATAATTTTGTTGTTTTATTTCTTGTTCGCCATGAATATTTATATGGGGCGTTCTAAAGACGTTCTCCTTCCTACGTCACAAATGTTGCATTCGCTTGTAGTCGGAATTTTCAGAGAGAAAAGCGGTTTTTAATTTTAGACTCAGTTTGGAAGGAATTTTCATTAATTTATCATTTTGTTTGCAAAAACGAACATAGTGGAATGATAAAATATATATATATATATATATATATATATATATATNNTATATATATATATATATATATATATCTTCTATCATTTCATGCAAATTTGTAAGATGATGTCAGTGGACCTTTAATCTCTCAAACACCATGGATTCTTTTAAAATAGCATCCTTAAACCTTAACAGGGCCAGAGAGGCTGTGAAGCGTGGATTGGTTTATCAAACAATGAACTATAAAAATATTGAAGTTTTATTTTTACAAGAAACACATAGTGATCCATCCATTGAAACCGAGTGGCGCAAAGAGTGGAAAGGGAAGGCCATTTTTATTCATGGCACCTCCCAGAGTGCAGGAGTGGGACTCCTTTTTTCCAAAGCTTTCACTCCCAGCCACATAGAAGTGTAGCACATTGTTCAAGGAAGATGTATTTTAGTCAAAGCTGGGTTTGAACATTTTAACGTGATTTTTATAAATATTTATGCTCCCACTGCCAATGCAGAGAAAAAACGTTTTTTAGAAAAAATTGGGGAAAGGGTGGGAGATTGTGGGTCTACAGATTGTTTTTATAGGTGGGAATTTTAATTGTACTGAAAATGAATTCTTAGACCGCAACCATGCAGAGCCTCATCCAGCATCCCAGCGTTCGCTGCGGCAGCTGGTTTCGTCTCATGGCCTGGTGGATGTATGGAGGAGGATGCACGCAGGCTCCAGGTAGTACACGTGGTCCCACTGTAAGGAGAACCGCATTTCATTAGCTCGCCTCGACCGGTTTGATTGTTTTAAACATCATTTTAACGTGTTTAAAGCCTGCCAGATTTTACCAGTAGCTTTTACAGACCATTCGCTGATTTTAGGTAGAAAAAGTTCAAGGCGTGTTGGTCAGGTCCCGGATACAAAACATTACAGAGATGGATGCCCATTCCAGCTTCTTTTTCAGCCTGGAGAGAAAACACGGGCAGAGAAAACTAATCCACTCTCTGTTGTCGGACACCGTGCAACAGCTGAGTGAGCCAGGCCAGGTCAGGAGGAGAGCTGTGGAGTTTTACTCGTCATTATTCAAGAGTGAGTATAAAAGAAATGACAAGCTGTACAGGGAGTTCTGCAATGGACTCAGGTCTCTAAGGAGACCAACACTGACCTGGAGCGCCCCCTGGAGCTTCAGGATCTCCACACAGCCCTCCGGAACATGCAAGGCCAGAAAGCTCCTGGAACTGATAGGCTCACGGTAGAGTTCTATAAAGCCTACTGGGATATCCTGGCAGAAGACCTGCTACATGTTTTCAATGAAAGCCCGACCACTGGTCTGCTCCCGCTGTCGTGCCGCTGAGCAGTTATCACTCTCCTGCCCATAAAAAGGGAATTTACAGGAGATGACGAACTGGCGCCCGGTGTCCATTCTCTGCACCAACTACAAAATTCTCTACAAGGCCCTGGCAACCAGGATGAGAGAAGCAATGGAACAGGTCATCCACCGGGACCAGACTTATTTTGTCCCCAGCAGGTCCATGGTAGATAATATTTACCTCATTTGAGATGTTTTGGAAGTCTCTAGTTCATTGGGTCTGAAAAAAGCTTTGGTCTCACTTGACCAAGAAAAGGCTTTTGACCACGTTGAGCACAGCTTCGTCTGGGAAACCATGGGGAGGTTTGGGTTAAGCTCTGGTTTTATAGCCAAGATCCAGGTGCTGTACAGTAACATTGAGAGTGTGCTGAAGGTCAACGGTAGCCTGTGCGTTCCTTTTAGGGTGTAGAGGTGTTCGTCAAGGCTGTGCACTCTGGAATGCTCTATGCACTCTCCCTGGAACCCCTCCTTAAAAAATCTATTCGAGTGTTCATGGCTTTGTTTTACCAGGTTTTAATAGTAACATAATTTTGTCTGCCTATGCTGATGACGTTGTTGTTTTTATTTAAAAAAAAACAAGATGTTGACACATTGAGTGAAGTCACTAAGAGTTTTTCCACCCTGTCGGCTGCAAGGGTGAACTTGGGTTGAAGGGTGAAGTGGACAGCCGTGGCGTAGTAGTAATGGCAGTCGTCCCCCAATCGGAAGGTTGGTGGTTCGAATCCCGGTTCCCCCCACCATATGTCGTTGTGTCCTTGGGCAAGACACTTAACCCCTAGTTGCTCCCGGTAGGACTGGAAAGCGCCTTGCATGGCAGTCTGCCGTACCGGTGTATGAATGTGTGTAGCACTTTGAGATTTTCACTAATGAAAAGTGCGTTATAAATTGAATTCATTATTATTATTATTA
>JBBPBX010032664.1:23162-33737 GCA_038048925.1 Garcialebias charrua
GCAGCAGCACCGCCTGGATGTTGGGCAGAACTCCTCCCTGAGCGATGGTCACTCCCATAGATATATACACTAGATAAGCTGAGGAGGAGTCAGCGGCGTCGTCAAGCGGCGGCCATCTTGCCACAGACAGCAACATTAGCTGCAGCTGTGGAAACCGTATGGAGGTGAGGGATTTATACAAACAAAAATACGCTTAACTCGCTGTAATCTTGACGGATTTACAAACGGTTTATGTTTTTAAAAACGTTATTAACGTGGCTATGATTTCTTTGGTAATCAGACAGCAGTTTCGTCTTTTTTAAAAGGTTTTATTCGTGTTTTGGGTGTCACACTCATCGAGAATCTAGAATTTAAATTCTGTTTTTATTACACCAATAACTATTTTAAAACAAACTAATCTTTTGTCTAAATGACTGTCTTGATCATGACTGTATTTATTAGCAGACTATTAACAAGAGCCTTTGATTAAGGGCTAGCTAGTATTCCAAATATTTCCCTCGCATTCTTAGATCACTAGGAGCTCTTTGTTTTTAACTGAACTAAAGCTGCACATGATTTCCAAGCGGTTTGGTATGTTCAAAACTAATTACTGCTTTGTGTTTTACAGAAATACTCTTTGACAAGATGCCTGACTTTTGTGCAGCCTATGGATGCTCCAATAGACGTAACATCAAAACAAGAAACCTTGGGATCACATTTCACCTGTAAGACTCTGTGACAGTATTATTACTTTAATTAGAATAATCATAGTTATATTTTGGATCAGTGCACATTACACGTCACGCTACACACAAAAAATGTGAGATAATATTATTGACATAATATTATACATAATATATAATGACATAATATATATTTACAGCACTTTGGTTGACCTTGTTGTTGTTTTAAGTGCTCTATAAATAAAATGGTATGGTATGGTATAAGGCTTGTAAAAGTATCTTTATATAAATTATGATTATGATTCAGTGTTTCTTTTTGATACCATTTTTAATAGCTGTTTTATTGTACCAAAAGTAAATGCAAGCACACAAAAAGTATGATATATGTGTATACTTGTCATTACTATAATTCAAAGGTAAAGAAAGGAAGTGTGGAAAATAATGACCAGCTTCTTCATGTTTTTAAGGTTTCCCAAAACCAGAGAGAGGAGGCGGCAGTGGGAAGTTGCCCTGAGAAGAGAGGGTTTTGTTGCCCTGGACAGGACACTGCTCTTCGATGGTCTTGTGGAAAACACACTTGTGTACATTTGACTTATACTATATTTGACCTATTACCTGTAGTGCTAACATTCAGCATATAATATTCAAAAACTGAAATGATGGTCAAATAATGAGATGATAGTCCTAAAAAGGAAATGTAACCTTAATTTTACTTACTATGTTTATTATTAATATTGTTCATTTGTCTAACTCTATTTCAAGGTTTTGTTGTGCGACGGGCATTGAGAAAGTTGTCCTGTGATGTCTGCCGTGCCAGCCTGGTGACAGACGCTGCAACTGCCAGTGAAGACAAGAGCTACCACCTGCTGACTCTGAGAAACAAAGGGGGGCTGATGATTCCTTCTGAAGGCACAGTGAGGGTAGTTAGGGCAGCAGAGTGGGTCATTCGTCAGGCATCTGCAGATTGCATACGATCACAGCCCATCAAACAACTAGAGGTCCTCTACATTGTGCGGAAGAGGATAGGTACAGAGGATGTGTTTTTGCTTGGGAAGCACAACAGTGACACACAATATGGCATTGACAGTCACCACCATATGCTGCTCTCATTAGTTGTCTCATTGTTTTTCAAGCTAAGGCTACTCGGGCAGCACGGTGGCACAACTGGTAGAGCTGCTGCCTCTCAGCGAGAAGGTTGCCGGTTCAAATCCCGGTCCGGGGCCTTTCTGGGTGGAGTTTGCATGTTCTCCCCGTGCATGCGTGGGTTTCCTCCGGGTACTCCGGTTTCCTCCCACAGACCAAAAAACATGCTTGTTAGGCTGATTGGTGACTCTAAATTGACCCTAGGTGTGAGTGTGAGAGTGGATGGTTGTTTGGTGTGAGTGAGACAGGTCCCTCTTGTAAATGAGTCCCCGTGACTCAACGAGGCTAGCCTGTATAAATAAAGGTTGAATGAACATCACTTGGCAAAAATCAATAATTTGCGTTTACAGAGTGGCAACATGAGACAGAAGCTCACCAAGGCAGTCCTTTTTAAAGGGCATTAGCTCCAAAAACACAAAGATTTTAACACTGGACTCTGTGTCATCAAACGGGTTATTCACTAAACTCTCGGTCATGTGCTCATTCTGTTTGCACTACTTCTCATATTTGCACTAATGTTTGTATTACATCACTGCCTATAGTCATAATACTGTTTACATTCTCGGTTTACATACTACTGTTTACATTCAATGTTTACATTTATTAATACTATTTACATTTATTACTACTGCTTACATTTATTACTACTGTTTACATTTACACTACTTTTATATCTACACCACTGCTGATACACATACAGTATTCTTTGACCAGCCTTATTTAAGGATGCCCAATGTGCCTTACTGCATATGCCACTTTTGCCTCTATAACAACATGAACTACTACCTCATACATATACTGTGTACATTAACTCATATGCTGCTTTGCCACTTTGCAAATGTCAATGCTAGAACCTTTAGTTTATTTTATAGTTATACTGTACTTTTATACTTTTTTACTTTTTATACTAGTATGCAAAAACTCAGGACAGTATTATGTTCATTAAATGTTTAGTGTTTTAGTTTTAGAGTTGGTGTAAATTTTCATACTCATTTACCACTATGCAAAAACTCAGGACAGTGTTACAGTTTTACTATTTTATGCTTATGTTTATTATTATATGTTTCAGTGTTTTAATGTTTAAATAGTTACTGTTGCACCGAGGGACTGAGAGTCTTGTCACACTATCAGATGTTTATTTCTGTTTGTTTGTTTATTTATATCTCCCGATTATTAAATCTTTTCATGTATCTAAAAAAAATAAACTACACATATTGACCAAGGTTTGTGTAATAATGTATTTAATATTACATAATATTTGCATGTGTAGGGAAAAAATTGGCATAAATTATTTTCATACCACTAATAATAATGCTATTTATGATGAAATAGTATTAAATATTTATTAGCATTGTAACATATGTCAGTTAATTTCGCTGGAAATAAACATGTATTTATAAATAGATGTAAATATAATCTTATTGTGTATATTGCTAGTGCAATACAGTGTCTATATAACGTTATTTTCATGTGAACGTCCATCTTAAGTATACCATATTATAACAACATCTCTCACATTTATAACAAACCAAACCGTTTTAAAATCGGTTGAAAATTAAGCAAGTTATGGTTATTTTAATAGTAAATGCTCCATTCACATTCATGTTGAGTGGGCGTTCTATCTGTGGCAAGATGGCCGCCGTCTGACGATGTCGGTCTCCATTGGCCAACAGCGGGGATGTCTTATCTAGTGTTTATTATATCTATGGTCACTCCTCCCAGCAGTTTGTTCAACTCCTCGTCGTTGCGGACGGCCAGCTGCAGGTGTCGGGGGATGATCCTGGTCTTCTTGTTGTCCCGAGCAGCGTTTCCTGCCAGCTCCAGGATCTCAGCGGTCAGGTACTCGAGCACCGCCGCCAGGTAAACTGGAGCTCCGGCACCGACGCGCTCGGCGTAGTTCCCCTTCCTGAGCAGCCTGTGGACACGACCGACAGGGAACTGGAGACCAGCACGAGAGGAGCGGGTCTTGGCCTTAGCTCTGGCTTTGCCTCCGGTTTTTCCACGGCAGACATTCTGTCAAATTTCTTCCGTCAGTGTTCAGAGAAAGAAGTGGTGAGAGAGAGAGAGAGAGAGAGAGAGAGAGAGAGAGAGAGAGAGAGAGAGAGAGAGAGAGAGAGAGAGAGAGAGAGAGAGAGAGAGAGTGTTGTGGTGTTTTTTGGCGGTTGGCAACCAACTTAATGGTTCATTACCGCCACCAACTGGTAAGGAGTGTGGATCAGGATTCTACTGATTCATCTATTCTATACTGACAAAAAAAATAAAATAAATAAATAAAAGAAACACCTAGAAAATACTGCAATGAGTAATTAAATCCTACCATATAAACCAGTACAGTATTTCGAAGAAACTGCAATATCAACGGATAACATCTCTCTTCCCTTAAAATCAAAAAAGGCGTTCAATACAGGATCAACTGGACTTTATTTGTTGCAGAAAACGTTTCGACTTCTGTCCAGAAGTCTTTTTCAATTCTGAATGAATTCAGTAAAGTTTTGTAAATGAGTCCCCGTGACTCAACGAGGCTAGCCTGTATAAATAAAGGTTGAATGAAAAAAACGAGGACTGTTATGCTAACTAGCATTAGCATTATGCTAACTAGCCACAGGCTTGCGACACAGATTTTCATGAAAAAGTGGCGTGAATATTACCAAACTACGGTACATTTAAAAGCCTGCTCTATTATTCATTCTGTTCTGATGTCAAAAATTAAATTGAGCAAAGTCTTACCCGCAAAACCTCCCGTTTTCTTACGACTGTGGAGGTGTGGGCCTTCTTCGCTGGTCGGTCCTCGGACGGAGATGAGTCCAGTTTTCTAGGTCCGCTGCACGGTGGAACTGACAGTTGGCACAGCGTCTTCCTTCAGTCTGGTACCACTTACCCTTAAATCCAAATGCTTGCATCATTGCTGACTCGTAGTCTTCCAGTTTAAAGTGTTAAACACTGCTTCGTGATGGAGCAATGAAGTCAGCTCGTTTGACTTGAACAACTTGCATGCAGTCTGAATCTTTTTGGTTTTGGGGAAATAATGAACACGAACGCCATCCTTCGAGGTATTGCTGCAGAACTGTGCAACACATCGGTTAGGAATTTTCTTCGTTGTCTTAAACTTACCATACCATACTGTAACGTTGTCGCGGTCACTCAAGCACAAGACGTTCTGCTTCAGCCAACACTTTATTCAAGGACACAAATAACAGGCCAGTAAACTCAGAGTCACTGTTTGGCCGTGACCCACGACATAACTCCTCAGCTTCCCAACAGGTGCTTCCAGCCTCTCCAGTGTCTCCACAGAACCGCCAAAACTCCCTCTAGCCCCACCCCATCTTATTTCCCATCTTTATTCCCATCTTATTTTGTGAGAGTGGATGGTTGTTTGGTGTGAGTGAGACAGGTCCCTCTTGTAAATGAGTCCCCGTGACTCAACGAGGCTAGCCTGTATAAATAAATGTTGAATGAATGAATGAAAAAAAAAAACCCTTGCGTCATAAACAGGACATGTCAAACCTTAGAACCAGTAACAGTGTAACAAGAACAATTAACACTTAACATGACTCTTCAAGGATCATTACAATACCATACCAGTTTATTTATAAAGCACTTAAAAATACAGCATCAGCCATCCGAAGTGCTGTACAAGAACAAAAACAAGCACAAAACAATAAAAACAATCAATCTCAATCATATAAATATCAGAACTTCTCTGGTCTGAAAAAAGAACGCTACGTTGATGCATGCATTCAAGGCGGAAACTTCAGTGACGTCAATGCCCATATGGGCAGAGTTTGTCGGAGCTGGGGCTAAAATCTCATGAAAATCATGAAATAACACATTTAGCGTTATTACTCTACAATATCAATAAAACGCTGTTTTATTTTTAAAGTCACTACTACATATTAATGGCGAAGAAATTTGAAAACATGGTGGGTGTTGTCCTTTAAATCAACCGGACGACTGCTCTGGTCCGCGCCGGATGTGGTCCGTGAAAAAGATCCGCTAGAGAGAGCGTGTATAGCAGTTAGCAGCCAGTGTGTTACTCTGCAGCCTTATTGCTTGTTTTCGAAGAGTCAAACGAAGAGTTTTTAACATGAAGGGTGAACTTATGGATGTTTCTCAGCGGCCTACGCGACGCGTCAGCGCCTCATTTGCCCTGCCCAAAATGGCGTCTGCCTCTGGGTCTGACTCAGGGTCCCCTTTGGAGGGCGGAGTTAAATGTAAACAGATTTTTGAAGGGCGTGGCTTTATCATAAACAGCCTGTTCAGAACGGAAGTGAATGGTAAAAATGGTAAATGGAGCTTATTTATATAGCGCTTTCCAGCCCCCTGTGAGCCCAAAGTGCTTTACAATACCAACCATCCACCCATTCATACACACATTCATACACCGGTAGCGGCGACTGCCATGCAAGGCGCCTTCCAGTCCTACCGGGAGCAACTCTGGGTTGTGTCTTGCTCAGGGACACAACGACACATGGTGTGGGGAATCGGGATTTGAACCTCCAACCTTCCGATCGGGGGACGACTGCCATTACCACTACGCCACGGCCGTCCATTTACTCTAAGTATATGAAAAGTGAGAAAAGGCACAACTATAAAGGGGATATTTTATTATCTAAGAATTATTTTGTGCATTAAATTGAATGAACATGGTCTGGATAGCCCAAAGACATACCATAAAAATTTATAAAACCCATATTTGGTCTCCTTTAACAAAGAATGATGACATCAGTAGACAATCTTAAAAGGTGGCATATTAATTGAAAAAAATTAATTGAAACAATAAATAGAAGAAAATGTTTTTATTTTATTTAAAGCTAAAGCGATATAAAATACTAAAAACAGGAACATATCTGTTGGTTTCTGCATGAACTTAGATGTTTGAAGCTCAGAGGTCAAGAGCTTCAAAACATTAATTGTGGCAGTTAGATAACTTCAAAGTGAACAAAGCAAAATTATGTGTATATAATAATAATTATAAAAATATCACCCATGATGTTTGTCTTTAGCAAAAGATGGAATGGCCCCTGTGGACAGACCTGAATGAAACAATTAATCACAGGTTGAATGTCTGAATACATGATGGAGTCGACATGATTCAAGATGGCTGTGGCCGCCATCTTGAATGGCTTTTAATTATTAGAATCTGCTCACCTGTGTAATATCCTGTCACATACATATACGTGTGTAACCCCTTGGGTTATATATATACAGTATAACTCTTTTTTCCTACACACCTTAAACATGTTCTTACATGCAATGCATTGTAGGCCTTTTTACTTTAAACAGTAATAATCGCCTTTTACTTAATCTGGCTAATGTTTTGCACTCACATATTGGAGGTTTTACACACTGTAAAAGTCCTTAACATTATAGTATGTACAAGTATTTTCAATTGGCTTAAAACACCCAGTAAATGTAGCGTTTTTGTTAGTAACTGTTATTTACCACTGCCAGTAAATGCATCGTTTCACTTGTTGCTACCCTGCTGGTCTGTCAAGGGCAAAATCAAGTTTAAGCAATTTGATTGGCTGTATGGTCTGGGGTGAGGGCGTTTAAGCAATTTGATTGGCTGTGATGCTCTGGGGGGAAAAAGCGTTGTTGGAGGTGTGAAGGAGTTGGTTCGGCATCGGTTGATGAACAGGTTTGGATCAATACCGCTGGGACTTTTTGTTTTAGCTAACATTGAAGCTACAAAACTTTTCCCTGGACGTTTTTGTCTGTTTTCTGGAGCCACTGAACCGGACCACGCTCAGCGTATTGCTTGGATGTGGAGCTGCGGACCCAAACCACGCTCGTGAACAGGAAATTGCCGTTGGACTGAAGTTGGAGCAGTTTCATTGCCTTAGTTCCAAACTGGTAATCCATGGTGGGGGTGAGTAACCCATTCCTCGCTGTTGTTCTGGGAGCCGCCATCTCTGGAACTGCTATTCTGAGGATGATAGCTCACTGAGTCCCTTCAGGCCTGCAACGTTTTAGAGCTAACTGACTGCTTTGTTAAGTCAAGAGACTGAAAAGTGTGGTTAATTCACTCAGCCTTGCCTGCTGATTTTTTGAGACTGAAAAGTGTGGTTAATTCACTCAGCCTTGCCTGCTGAAGTTTTGAGACTGAAAAGTGTGGTTAATTCACTCAGCCTTGCCTGCTGAAGTTTTGAGACTGAAAAGTGTGGTTAATTCATTCAACCTTGTTTGCTGATTTTTTGTTGTTGTTATATGTATTCTGTTTGAGGGGTTGTTTTGTACAGTTCTGAGACAGTTTGGTTGCACTAACTGTACTAAATGTTTAACTGTGCTCTAATGTGCATTGCCCTACTGACCAGTACAGTTTATTAAACTGGTATGTTTTTTCAACTTTACTATTTTTCCTATTCCTTCCGTATTTAGTATAATGTTAAATTTGCATGTCATTTAGATTTTAGCTGGATTTATCTAGTTTTGATATTGGGCTCAGTTACACACTCTATTTACAGCATAGGCTGTCACCAAATAACACACTTATTTCATATTGTGAAGTATTTCATAGAGTGTAGGTCAGAGAAACTGGGCGCTGTTCATAGGGTAAACGTGAACAGTGGTTACATAAAATGGAGGCACCGCTGGGATCATAGACCAAGTAACTGTACTACAATCAAGGCTAGAAGGACTAAAATCATACCACAATGGCTCACTCATCCCTCCCACTGCCACTGTTAGAGCTTCAGACCTGGTGCAGTGAATCAACTGTAAATCCAGCTTATGCAGTTGTCGTGAGTGGCGTTCCCATGGACACCAATATTGCTGATGTTGAAGAGTTGATGGAGACAGTTAAAGCGTTTGGCCGAGTACGTGTCCGAGCCCAAAAGTCTGCCCCGCAACTGAATACTGACATACTGCTGTGTGAGTGTCGCAGCCCAGTCGACCTAAGAAAAACACCCCCAGAAATATTCCCCCACACTGGTGATTCACCGTGGAAGCTAACTTTACTTACTGAAACTGCTGAAGAGCCAGATGAGTTTGCCATAAAACTAAAAAGACTGCTTGAAAGTGAAGGAAAGACCTTAGCAGACATTGAACCCTTGTTTTCCCAAGAGTCAAATTTGAAACAGGAACACCCTTCATCTATTATCCGGGCTGTTGGAGAACTGTTGGAAAAAGTGAGACCCCCACAGGAGGACAATGCATTTCGCCGACTACGAGTTTTCTCTGGAGTTATTCCCACCCCCGCTGGTGAAGAGACACTCGAGAATTGGTTGGAACAGGCACAATTAATGCTCGATGAATGTGATTGTTCTGCCAAGGAGAAGCGGAAAAGGATTGTCGAGAGTGTAAAGGGGCCTGCACTTGAAATAATACAAGCCGTACGCTGCAATGATCCAGACACGCCCCCTCATACATTCTTGGAGGCAATTGAACATGTATTCGGCACAACAGAGTCAGGGGAAGACTTATATTTTGCTTTCAGATCTATGCAACAAAAACCAAATGAAAGACTTTCAGATTTTGTTAGAAGGCTGGAGAAAGCTCTCACCAAAGCTGTTAAAAAGGGTGGTGTTTCCCCTGCCCTAAGAGACCGAGCACGAGCCGAACAGCTGTTATGCGGTGCTGTTGAATCTGACATTATGCTGTTGCAGCTACGACTAAGAGAAAGACTTCACAATCCCCCATCCTTCATGGCACTGCTAAGTGAGGTACGTGCAGACGAGGATCAGAAAAAGTTAAGGAGGCATACTACCTGTGTGCGACAAGTCGATGCAACAGACATAAAGACGCCAAAGATCTCGGAACTGGATGCCCTCAAGGATCAGATAAAAGAGCTTCAGAACCAAGTACAGCAGCTAACAGTAAAAGGACAAGATTTCTCTCATCTGATTGGAGGAGTGCCACAAGCCATGGCTGCACAGTCTAATTCTGAGATGCATGTGTTAAAAGAACAAGTTCTAAGCCTCCAACACCAATTCAGCCAACAAGCTGCCCCACTCCTGGTTCCCACACCCCCAGGGAGAAATCAAAGGACTTTGGGGTGTAAAGCTAGAGAACCGACAAAATTTGCCAGAGAGGGTGAGGATGTATTTTGCTACCGTTGTGGTGAAGATGGCCACATCGCCACCAATTGCACCGGTCCTGGAAACTCTTCCAAGGTCATCCGAAAACTAATTCAGTCAATGAAAAAACTGCAACAAAGTCAAAAGGGAACCAGTCCACGGTCTTCAGAGCCAGAAAGAAAAGGTGGCCAAGTCACTGTGAGCCAAGTTGATCTTTCCCCTTCCAGCCAGATTCCTACAGGTCTCATTGGGGAACCAACCGTAGGCCAGATCATCATTGAAGGTCAGCTTTGTGATGCCTTAATGGACAGTGGTTCCACTGTCTCCATTATATTTGAGGGCTGGTACACCCAACACCTATCCTACTTACCATTACACCCCATTTCGAGTCTAGACCTCTGGGGCCTTGGCCAGACCAGTTATCCCTATAAAGGTTTCATCGCTGCTCAAATACAGTTCCCCGAGGATATTGTGACAGGTGGATCCCGGACAGTCTTGGCTTTAGTCTGCCCAGAGCCGAATGGTCCTGAACCACAGCCAGTCATCATTGGCACCAATGCCCGGACTTTCATTCATGAGCCACAGCCTGAAATGGCTTCAAAGAGCAACAAGAGGGCACAAACCAGGCGGATATGCGCACAGCCCATCCAAAAGTCAGCTGTGACTACAAACAGAGCTGTAGCTTCTGTGAAATGGAGTGGACCGGGGCCGCTTACTATACCCCCTGGTTCTGGACTTACAGCCATGTGTAAAGT
>JBBPBX010032665.1:4129-27754 GCA_038048925.1 Garcialebias charrua
AAATGACAATAATTGGTCTAATTATAGACAATTTAAATGATAATTTTGGGACAGTTTAATCTGGATGGTTTATTTTGTGGTTCACAGATATGACACAAAACTATGATGGATCTTTAGGGCCATGCTAAGAAAAAAAGCTTTGCAGAGAGTGGTGAAGGCTGCACAGAAAATGTTGGAGTCAGTCTCCCCACCATCACAGACATTTACACCTCCAGATGCAGGAAGAGGGCCACCTGCATCATGAAGGACCCCACTCACCCAGCACACACACTTTTTGCCCCACTCCCCTCAGGAAGGAGGTTAAGGACGTTAAGTGTAGAACCACTAGACCGAGGAACAGCTTCTACCCTGAGGTTGTTAGACTCATGAATAAATAACCAGAATAATCACTGTGAAAAAAATCACATCATATTTCTGCTGATCTGTTTCATGTTGCTGCTGATATGTGCTCATCTGCTTACATAGACTCATGTTCTTGCTGATGTTCGGCGTAATGTTTTTATGCTATTAGTGCTTAGTTTATATTTAGTTGATGTTTTTCTTAGTTCATATCTAAGATCGCATTACTGTTTTTCTTTTACATTTTATTGTTGGATGTAACTGGGACCCTGTGTACATAATTTCGTTCCACCACATGTACCACATGGGGTGCAAATGACAAATAAAGAACCTTGAATCCTTTGAATCCTTGAATCCTTGAAGCTCCATTATGCAAAACTGACTTTATAAAACACCTAAAATATAGTAAAATAGAATGGAAAGCTTTTTTTCTGCTCTAAAAAAGCTAAGTCTGGTCCTCTGGACATTCAAAAATATATAAATAAATAAATAAATAAAGCAAAAAAAAATTGTAGAAACGTTTCGTCTTTCGTCCGAAAGACTTCCTCAGTCTGAGGAGCTGTATTCAGCTCAGTCTTATAAATAGCATCCTCTCACAGTGGATCAACCAGTTGGCTGATGACAGCCAAAACCAGCTGCTCACATGATCAAGGAGGACCATCAGCCTAACGATGGATCGTTAGCACCCTGATGGTTGTTTGCTATTACAATACAATACAATACAACTTTATTTATAAAGCACTTTAAAACAACACCGTTGGCCAAAGTGCTGTACACTAACACAAACAAACACACAACTATAAACTCAACAAATACCATAAAAGTGATGAATTACCAGATCAAACAGCAAACAGTAAAAACTATAAAACAAAAACTTAAAAACATAAAACCAACATTTCAAGCTGTGTTAAACGCCAAAGAGAAAAAAAGTGTCTTCAGAGCAGATTTGAAAACAGGAAGTGAGTCAGTTTGTCTGACGTGCAAAGGCAGCTCGTTCCACAGTTTAGGGGCAGCGACTGAGAACGCTCGGTCACCTCTCAGCCTCCTGTTGGACTTTGGGACGACCAACAGCAGCTGATCTGCTGACCTCAGAGAGCGTGAGGGAATGTACGGCTGGAGAAGGTCGGACAGATACTGTGGGGCGAGACCATGAAGACATTTGAATACAAACAAAAGAACCTTAAAATTAATCCGGAAACAAACTGGGAGCCAGTGTAGTGATTTTAAGACAGGGGTGATGTGTTCTCGTTTCCTGGTACCAGTTAAAAGGCGAGCAGCAGAATTCTGAACCAGTTGAAGTCGAGTCAGTAATGACTGGCTCAGACCAACGTAAAGTGAATTGCAATAGTCCAGACGCGTTGTAATGAATGCATGGATTAAAATCTCAAAATTATGTTGTGACAGGAATGGTTTCACCTTGGCCAGTTGTCTCAGGTGATAAAAACTGGACTTGACCACTGAGCATCCAGTTTAAAATCACTGTCCAGCCTTACACCCAGGTTAGTTGCTGTCTCAGTCAGATGTTTTGTTAAAGGACCCAGATCAGCATGAACAGTGGAACCCTCACTGGGCTTAAATAACAGGACCTCAGTCTTTTTCTCATTAAAATGTAAAAAGTTGTGTGACATCCATGCTCTGACTTCAGCCATACAATCCAGAAGTTGGTTCAGGGAGTATTGTTTACCTTGTTTCAGAAGAACATAAATTTGGCTGTCATCTGCGTAAAAATGAAAAGAAATACCATGTTTCCGGAGAATATGTCCCAGAGGTAGTAAATACAGGGAAAACAGAAGGGGGCCAAGTATAGAGCCTGAGGTACTCCACATGTGAGAGGTGCTACAGAGGACTCCACAGAACCAGAGCGCACACAAAAGCTTATCTCTGTTAAATAGGATCTAAACCACTGCAGAGCAGGACCCTGAATGCCCACCCAGTTCTCCATACAAGACAGGAGGATGTGGTGGTCCACTGTGTCAAAGGCAGCAGTTAGATCCAGCAGCATTAAAACTACACAGTGACCAGAGTCTGTGGCCAAGAGAATGTCATTGAAAACCTTCAATAGTTCACAGAGGGCTAAGTGATACTAGCAATAATAGCATTGTAAGAGGGGGACAGTTGAACCCGGAGGCCTCCACCCCTGTTTAATGATGGACGGTTTCGTTTCACAAAGATGGCCTCCTTTACGCCTCTCTCAAACCATCGTTCCTCTCTATCAAGGATGTGAACATCTTCATCCTTGAAAGAGTGACTGCTGGCCTGGAGATGAGTGTAGACCACAGAGTCCTGACCTGATGATGTTGATCTTCTGTGCTGGGCCATATTAATGGCCAGTGGCTGTTTAGTTTCCCCGATACAAGACTGATCACAGCCCTCCTGACACTGAACAGCATACAGCATTTCCTCCCCCCGATTTTTCTACCTGGATTATTGAGCATGCATCAGGGTATTTTTTTCTGCTAATAAAACATGCTATAGCAACGCTATTTAGATTTATTTTCAACACTTGAATTGACTAACTTAGAACCACTTTGAAGTGTCCAGTCAAGGAGCTATTTTTCAGTGGCTCCCCCCTTTTCCCCAGCTTCATTTGCTTCTGGCTGATACTTACAGTTTTGAAGTTCAAGTGGATTTATGCAGGTGCAGATGTTCTGGAGAGCATATTAATGGTGACTGTCTGTGTATTCCTTTGTGTATGTAGCCCATTTCAATACAAATGCAAGGTGAATGCTTGCAAGGGAAGCTGATTTATCACATCTTGCCTTTCTTATAGTAGAATCATAATGTGGCACACATTTTTATACAATCTTTGTTGTATAATGCAGCATGTGGGCACAGTTTGATGTTAAAGTTATGAAAGTCAAGGATGTGGCATGATTGACAGATCTGACAAACTTTCATATTCAATTTAGAGTTTAATTCTTCATAATATCTCTAAAATAAAATATTCAAAGACTGAAACTTTTAAATATTAATTTTGATTAACAACCTGTGCCATGAAACTGACAGTGGGAGTAGTGACCTTACTCAGCAGAAGTAGCAGAGCAGAAATAGTGTAAGTTTAACTGTGTAATAGCAATGATTCTAGCTGTCAGAACCAGGCAGAACTGCCTGAAATTGAAATTGTTTTGCCCCTGCCTGATTAAGAATTAATTTGAATAGACCTTGGAGGACACAGACACCCCCACCCTTTGTGGCAAATTTTTAAAAGAACTGCTGGAAAGTGGAAGACTAATACTAGAACAGACATGGCTATCTCTGAAGACATTCGGCCCATTAGCTGTCCCCTCCAAGAACATTTAATTTTAATAAAAGAAAACAGAATAACAAATATGCATGATTCTGCCCAAAAATCCTAAATTTCTGCTTTTATTCTGAAGGTAAATTGTAGTGTTTATGTCAGCACTCTGCACATGCTGTCAAATGAGGAGTCTCCACTGAAAAGAAACATTGATGAGATTTGATGTCCATTTTTCGGTTCTTAACCCTCTTACTGCCCTTGGGTTAAAATGGCTTTAACTGAGGCCTTGTGGGTCACTTGACCCAAGAACAGCAGGAGGGTTAAGGGTTAGAACTTAAACCAGCCCTGCCAGACGAAACATGCAAATAAATATAATGTTATTCTATGTGATATTTTTATTGCAGTTTCTACTAGTGCTTAATTTGTAAACCAAGCAATGCCAGAATGCAAATACTGGGGGTTGGGGTGGTGGTGTCCTCCCCCAGAAAATTTTGAATTAAATAGATACCATTTCCTTCATTCTGGTGTTTTTTAATGGGCTGTTAAACATCTATGCTTATCTACATTTGTAAACACTTGATTCATTATTTTAGAGAGCAACAAGAAGTAGCCTGACCAACAGCTCTTCTTGTGTGAATAAAACACACTCTGATTCTCTCAAGCATTCTCGCACCTGCTGTAGTACCATGTCCATTGCCACTGCCTTCATGTGCTTCAATTATCTGCTGTACAATAATATGATTTTTTTTTTAAAGGAAATTAAATTGTGCTGTCTTTTCACCACTTTGATCGTGGTTATTTTGACAAATTGGCACAATTGTTTTGATATGGGATGTAGTAACGTGATTACTTATATATTGACTTATATACAGTATGTACATACAAACATTCACAATGTGAACACAAATGCACACACTCATCATTCATTCCTCTAGTAAACTTTTTTATCTTCTACAAAGACCCAGGTGGTTGAGGTCTTTTAAAATTGAGGTGACAGAAGGTGAAATTTTACACAGAGCTTTTCAATCTGCACCAACACTCAAGACCTTCCACTCTAAGACCTGTCCTGTTCTTTGAACTGAGCTGATCTGAGGATAAGGTTTCATGCACATTTTAAAAACCATCCTTAGGAAAAGTCAAGTTGTTAGATTGAAAAATGATAGACGCAATTTTGCATTCTCAGTTGAGGACCTGGTACAAAATCAAAAAAGGCGTTCAATACAGGATCAACTGGACTACAAAATTTCTCTGATGCAAAATATGCAAAAAGAATATAAAGGTTAATTCATTAGAATACATTAAATTAGGAATTTTACCATTGGATTTTGCCCCTCAAAATGTCCACATGAACCTCTGCAGCCAGTGATACAAGTTGAGCTTCTTTTATGGATGGTGCATGTTCAGCTGCTGTGACCTCATGTAAATTTTAACTGGCACAACATTACAGTACAGTGATTCTCCACCAAGTTGTGTTTAATTTCTTGCTTCCTCTCTCATAAGGTCACTCCTGACAAATGATGCATTGTGTGAGAGGAAACTGAGGGAAAACTCACTAATCACTCTTATGCAAAGCTAAACAGGAGGTTATTTAGCCAATTAACCCTTGTTGACACACAACAGTGTGCTCACACTGTGAGCCGATGGTCCGCTTGCTAGCAAAGTACGGTAGGACAGGGGGGCGCAATTTGCAAAGCCACTATCTGTGTATGTTTCTCAGCAGCTAGGAGGAAACCAGATGGGGAGAGTCAGGACTCTGACTATTCTGCTCCGAGGAGCTTCAGCTCACTGTCTGGCAACGTTATTAGATAGGACATACTTACAGTACACACTGGTGCCTCCAGTCAGAGGAAATGAAGGGGGTGGACTGGCCACAGGAGATACATCTAGAGTCATTTCAGCGTTTCTGTCTCACCTGCAGGGAAAAGGGACAGAGATTACTTTATAACACTGTCATCACTATCCTACAAGAACAAAAACTGCCAGGATAGGTTCTGATGTTGTCATGGCAGAGTACTGTATAGTTGTTCTATTCGGGCCAGTAACTTCCAGCTAGTTTAAAGCAAGTGGTTTGTTTAACACCATAAAAATCTCAAGCAGTTTGCCGTGTAAAGAGAAAATCACAGTAACGCATCAGTTTTTGGCACATTTACAAATGCATAAAAGAAGAATAAATGGATATAAATGTCCCAAACAATGTAACGCACCAGTGTGACCTCTAAGCCAGAGTGTGAAGTGCATTTTAGATGTGCAATTTTCCAAAGGAGATGGCTCCATTTGCCACAGTGGAATGGAGATTAACACTCAGCTTTTTCAAAGTGTTCTGTTCAAGGTTTGCATGGGACTCATCTTGAATAGGTAATCATATAAATTCAAATTTTCTGTACATTCCTCCACAGTGAACATACTGGAAGTGATGCTGAAACCTGAATCAATGTGGGCTTTTAATTTTAATTTTTTTATTTTGCTGTTTGAGAGGTTATCCAAGTTCAGGCTGGACAGTATCAAACAAAGTTATCATAAAAAGAAATGTGAACTCACAAGTATGTCCTGGAGCCTAAAAAGAGATGCCGAGGCTTGTGGAGTTTTATGCTGATAGTTTATTTACAGAACATAAACCTGAGCACTCTGGGGGTAAGTACTACATTATCTGTATTTTCACACTCATATAGAGAAAACAAAGGTAAAACCGTGCATTATTTTTGGTAAGATAAATAACTAATAAAAAATCCCAGAAAAAGAGACAACTAATCTAATTTTTCTTCTGGCACTCAAACAAACTCCTTATGCACAGTGTCAGTTTTTGATGCCTTTTGACAAAATAACACTTTCTTATTAACCAGGTAAACTTGGGTTCATCACATGAATGTTCCCATAAAGACATTAAGTAGCTTTATGTTGGAGCAGTGAATGTCGTACGTTTTCACATGGTTGGCAAAGTTAAAGGTGCTATGTGTAACTTTCTGTAGAGCGCAGAACTTAGAAATATTTTCAACAGGCAAAGCATTCTGATCCCTCCCCCTCAGAGCCATATATGGCTCTGCCCCCTGGCCCTGCTGAAATTCAAATTCAAGCTCTGTTTTTATTGGCTGATTCAAATTCAAGCTCTGTTTTTATTGGCTGGTTACAAACTCTGTTTTTATTGGCTGGTTAACGGCGGGTCACTCTGTGTTTTTAGTGTTTTTATAAATGCTGATAGAGAAGCAAGGGGACTATAGTTTTTTTCAGAGATTACTTTGTCTAACACCAGTCTGTCAGTAGATAGTGACAGAGTGAAGAAATATGTTAAAAATATATTGTGTAATAATATAGGACTTATTGGTCAGTTTAGTGACTTACCTATATTTTAGAGAAGTTGGAGCAGACTTGATCTGACCCAAATTCATTCGCGAGTTCACCCTTTTTCCGGTATTACATTGCTTTGACTGTGATTAGACAAAAATGTAATTTCACGAGAGACTTCAATTTATGTTGGTCCACCAGAAAATAGACCTTTTACTGAAATAATCATAAAAGTACATTAAACATTTGTATCGATATTAGCTCTGATCTACTAACTACTTTGACAAGAATTCAAATTAAAAACAAACAGACAGTTAGTGTTTACTTACTGTCGGCACATTTACTTGACAGATTAATGGCTTAAGAAAAAATAAGAAATAAGAGGAAGAAGTGAGAAATGAAAGCTAAGTTTAAAGGAAGTTAATTATTTTGAGCAAACAGGGTGGCACTTTTCTGTACACGAGTTAAAGCTGGGCTCCCGCACGCTCAGCCCACATCCACGACTCGTTACCTGTTGACGCTTCGTCTCTGTAGATAAGAGTTGAGGAGTATCTGGACACACACAATGGATTGTTTTGTCCAACAGCCATCCAGTTGACACTTCAGCGTGTGTGTGTGCTGATTCCACGAAACGAGGAAACTTGTCCCTCTCGGCAGGAAACAACTTCAAACTAAAACTTCCAGAAAACAAATTCTTTCAGAAGATAAGTGAATGAGGCACAGTAAGCTTTACTGTAACTCCGGCTGAGAACGTAGGTCTAGTTGACACAATGACCAGAACGTTTCCAGCTTTTCCCAGAGGAGAAAACCAGTTGTTAGAAAGTTCTCCCCTTCGACACCAAAGTCAAAACGGAAGTGTCCCTTTATATGGGAGGCGGGGTCTCCCCACCTCCTCAATGACTACTGGCTGGCTTAACAAAATAAGAGATGGAATTTTGATTCCCATAGGCAGAAAGTCTCTGACGGACAACAGGAAAACTGTTTACAGAATCGGCCAGATGGCCGCTTGTGAGCACAGAGAATATTATGGCTAACACTATTAAATCTCAGGAAGTCCAACATTTCACTGATCACATCAACTCTGTGGATAAATATATCAAGTTCACACGAGAAGATGTAAAAAATGGCAGGTTGGCTTTCTTGGACTGTGAGGTCTCAGTTTCTGATAGAGGAAATTTGCAAACTGAGGTGTACCGCAAACCCACCCACACAGACCAGTATTTACAGTTTGACTCCCATCACCCTCTGGAGCACAAGTTAGGAGTCATCAGGACTCTGTACCACAGAGCAGACAGCGTCCCCACTAACGCAGGAGCCAGACAGAAGGAGAAATCACACACAAAACAGGCTCTAGAGAAATGTGGATATCCTAACTGGGCCTTCCTGAAAGCAGAGAAGAAACCCAAACAGGACTCCAGCCAGCCATCAGGTGAAAAGAAGGAACCCAGACCCAGACCAGTGGCCATTCCATATGTTGCAGGGGTTTCAGAGACATTGAGACGTTTATTTTCTAAACACAACGTCCCAGTGGCTTTTAAACCTCAAAATACATTACGGCAAAAACTGGTTCATCCCAAAGATCCAGTCCCCCGGCAAAAACAGAGTAACATTGTGTATGCTGTTCAGTGTCAGGAGGGCTGTGATCAGTCTTATATCGGGGAAACTAAACAGCCACTGGCCAAAAGGATGGCCCAGCACAGAAGATCAACATCATCAGGTCAGGACTCTGCAGTCTACACTCATCTCCAGGCCAGCGGTCACTCTTTCAGGGATGAAGATGTTCACATCCTTGATAGAGAGGAACGATGGTTTGAGAGAGGAGTAAAGGAGGCCATCTTTGTGAAAAGAAACCGCCCATCATTAAACAGGGGTGGAGGCCTCCGAGTTCAACTGTCCCCCTCCTACAATGCTGTGATTGCTGGTATCACTCAGCCCTCTGTGAATAGCAAACAACCATCAGGGTGCTAACGATCCATTGTTAGGCTGATGGTCCTCCTTGATCATGTGAGCAGCTGGTTTCAGGCTGTCATCAGCCAACTGGTTGTGTAACACTGTGAGAGGGTGCTATTTATAAGACTGAGCTGAACCCAGCACCTCAGACTGAGGAAGTCTTTCGGACGAAAGACGAAACGTTTCTACAATTTTTTGCTTTGTTTTGTTTTTTTGTTTTTTGAATGTCCAGAGGACCAGACTTAGCTTTTTTAGATTATGGCTAACTTCACAGACAACACAAAAGGAAGTTGCAAGTTAAAAGTTTACCCTGAACTTGTGCCTTAGATTCAAAGACTGCTTGTTCTGCAGAAATAAACCAGCAGAAGGGTCAAACTCATGCAAGTAACAGATCATCATTAAATGACAAAAATACACTGTTGATCAATTTTTAATTAACACACATTAAAGAGAAAGTTCAATCTGATTAATTGGTATCCATTAATTCAAAATAATTGTAACAAAAACTAGTGTCCACTTGTCTCCTTGAGAGCTTCAGAAAGTGTAACACTCAGAGTTTCAGAGAGATGTGAAGAGGCTTAAATCCCATAACGGACATGAGAGTGCTATATCTCTACAGTCCCCCTTTTTGGAAATCATTGCCTGTCCTTGGAGAAGAGTTCCAACACGAAAGGATACCAACGAATGTCTCTGACCTCTATGTAATCCAACAAGTGGGGGAAAAAAAAGTTCAAAATTATACTCCCATAATGTTTTTTTAAATTCCATACTGTTCGTAATCCCATTGCGGTAAGCTTTCAATCCTTTGGAAAACATAGTCTGTTAACCCATGGAAAACTGAGTCTGTGATCCCTTGGAAAACAAAGTCTTATAATCCACAGCGGTAATTCCATAACGATTAGAGTTGTTGATTTAATCAGCAACAATGGTTTTAATCAGCATGTAGAGGGGATCCCTCAATTGAAGCAGAGGAGGCGGCCCTTGGATGAAGGTTGAAGACCAACGTTGGAGTAGCAGGTCCCCACATGGAAGGTTGCGGGCTGGATGGCTTCCAGTCGGTGCCACCCTGGTTCAATGTGTCATGCAATTATGTGGTTTTAGGTGGGCTTATGACAGGGATTCTACATTAGGCCCTACCTATATGCACCTGGTATGTAAGCTATCATGGATTAGATCAGCTACAATTACCAATTAAGGGGTGGATCAATGCTGTAAAAATCAGATATAGGGATCTATACCTATAGAGTTTTGGAGGGCTTCTGTAACGAAGGCCTCTTCTTTCAAACTATTCCTCCATTCATTACTTAGTTTAGGTTAAACTAAAATAAAAAATGAAATCTAGTTTGGTCTAAATGTCTGTTGTCTTTTAGACGAACGACGCAAGATTTGGTATTCCCTATAAATTTTGAAGTCTATGGCGAGACTCATCAAAATGAATAGATCTAGAATAGAAACGATCGAATCGGTCTACCTAAATGATTGGGAGATCAGTGTAGATTATAGTACCTTAAGTAGTATTAATCTACAATGACTCTTCAAAGATTGAGATCTTTAACAAAATGAACAGCATGTTGGCATAGTTAAATCCATTTAAGTCTTCAACTAACATTAATCAAAACCTCTTTTGGCTGGGAGTGTTCAGAAAACAATAACAACTTCAATAACACAAAAGTAGCAATTAAGCAACTAAAAACAACGTTTCACTACGTCAAACTCACTCTGGTCGTCAGATTCCAACGTGTCACACACAAGAAAAACAGTTCTTAGCTTTATAACCGATGTCAATTAAATCCTGCAGATTTAAACGGTTGTTAAGGTTAGTTTTTGTTGTGGGTTTTATGCTTAGCGTTTCTAAGTTCTAGTTGGAACGGTTTCTTTTCGCAACTAGTATAGTTTAAACTGTTTAGTTTATTTACTATCCTGTGCTTGGACGACCTTATTTTCCCATGAAGTCTGTGAGTTTGCGAGAACTTTGTCATTTGTGGGGTTATTGAAATCTTTGTCCTTGACATGGGCATGACCTAACATCACCCCCCTGTGGTCATGGGGGACCACGCACACAGGTGTGGACGTCCGTCCATGGGCACGAGTTAGGATGCCTTTGTTTAGTTTAAGCTGTTTGCGCAGTTTATTGGGAGCCTTGTACAGGAACCTTATAGGTTTCGGCCAACGTATCTCTGTACGTTTACCTCTTTCTGCGTAATTCAGGCGTGTCACAACTGTCGGCGCAGTCGCAAGTGTGTCTGACTGGTCAGACTGCGACGGGTCACTGTCGTTGTGGTGTGTACCTTCCCACTTCATGACTGAAGAGGTGCTCTTTGAGTCTGTAAGAACTATGTCATTTCTGAGTAGTTCTAGATTCAAATGCTCTTGAACCAAGGTTTCATTGAAAGCTTGGCTGATAGCCGAATTACCTGTCCCAGAGGACAGTACAGCGTCCTCGGCGTGGGAACCTTGGATCTCCACACCTTCCTCTACCTGTGATAGGTAGTGTGAGTTCGCTCCCCTTTTGTTTGAGGAGGGGTCTTCAAAATCTGTAACAATGATGTCCAAGTGACTGTGGCAGACTGTCACTTTCTGGACTCAGATGTCCTTGAACCAAGATTTCACTGAAAGCTTGGCTGTCTGCCAAATTACCTGTCCCACAGGACAGTACAGCGTGTTTGGTGTGGGATCCCTGAACCTCCACACCTTCTCTACCTGTGGCAGGTAGTGTTCAGTGAGTGCTGCATGTGTCAGCTCACAGAGGAGGTCCTCGTGATGGGCCAGAGTCTGGTCCAATTGTCAAGTCTCCTCTGTCTCACCTGTATCTGAAGGTTCACTTACCGGGTTTGTGCTCCTGGCTGGGGAATCTCTTGTGACCTCAGCGGTACCTGTTGTTAGACAGTCAGTGTCCTGACCTTGGGGAGGCACCTCGATTGGCAGTGGACTGCTCACTGTGGCCCACATTGTCTGATTACCATAATTTATAATCGCGTCGAAACGGTTTATAAAATCTTGGCCAACCAAAAATGGAGTCTGGAGTGAGTCAAGTTCAGACACAAATACCGGGTGGTATAGTGACATCTTGCCAATCTGCATGTGAACCATAGCCGTTAGGGTTGTTCTCGTCTTTGCAAGGCCCTGTTGCTCACTAAAAGTGTATTTCACAAAGGGTATTTGCCTGTCAACACCGTTAGCGGCGGTCCTTAGCTCCTCAAACAGTTCGGCTGACATGATAGACACGTCGGAACTGCAAACCAGGAGTGCTTCTCGCGCGAGGACCCCTTCCAGTGTGAGTGGCAGGTAAGCTTTCTTAGCCACCCCCCTTTTGATAAAGTTACACAGAAACCGTCTAGGTTCAAGCACACGCATCTGTTTACGTGTACCTCCGTCTGTGCAAACTTCGTTGCTGTCAGCATCATTATGGCTGTCCGCCTCATGACTATCGGGACGCTGAACATCAGCAATTTGTTTGCTGTCAGCATCCTTGTCAGTGTTGACGTTGTTGTTGTCAACTATGTACACTGAGTCTTTGTAAAAGACAGTGCTGCGCGTCACCTCATCAGGTTGAACAATGTTGTTTGTGTTATTATCAAGGATAACGCCACACATTGTGTCAGCTAGGTCATCTGCTGTAACATTCAAATCATTTAACAAACTACTTACTTCCTCGGTCTCTTCCGAGCGCGGAGGCGTCGTTTCCTTAATCTGGAGCTTGTGTGACTCTTTGCATGTCTCGGACTATGCAGCTCGAGGTGCAGGGGCAGGAGGGCCGCTTCTCGGGGGTACCTGTTGGGGCCGACCATTGTTCCATGGGTCACGGCGCCCAGACATAAACTTCTCTCGAAGTTCACCCACTGTGAGACCTAGGTCAAAACCTTTTTGGTTCGATCTGAACCATCTTGGTTCACCTAGAGAGCGAACACCTACCTTTTGTGGTTCTTTGCACGTCTCAGATTTGTCCATCTGAAGTGCCCGAGGAGTAGAACTCCCTTTGAACCGAAATGAGTCAATTTTCCAGCTGGCATCAACATACTGTAGTTTGTTATTATGAAAATCCTGTGTACTCTCGCACACTGTAGGAGAGGAAACCTCTTCTATCAGCTGCGAGTGGGATTTGACCTTTTGACCTGGGCACACCACTGAGGGTGTTTTGTGTTGTTTGAGCATATCAAAAACTTCCACAGCGTATTGTTTAATTTCTGCCATGGTACTCTCTTTGAAATTAACCTTGAAGCGAACACATTTGCCGTGATAAGGCAAGAGATTTGCAACGAAAAGACGTTTAAACCGTTCACATTCCTCTAATCCAGGGACAGTTATGTCACCTGAATAAACAGAGAGGAGCCTGTCGAAAAACAACAGGGGATGTTCACCTGATTGCTGAAGGACATTCCTCGCAGCAAAGTAGTTCCCACGCATTGAAGCAGGTCCTCCCACTGTGTGCGGAACACGGGTAGCACTTATACGGCCAGAACGAAACCATTTAGGTTTAATCTGCGCGAAGGCCCCCTCAGTTGAAGCACCTGTTAGACCGTCCATTATTGTATTGATTTTCTGTGAAAAATCAAGTAAAATGGTTCTTAATTTACAGTGTACTGTCCCACCATGTGATGCCTACGGCAGTCAACATGGTGTCCAAGATGTGAAATCAAATAAAAATCAGTGATTTTTATTAAATTGTCAACCCGTAATACGACCAGCAAAGTCGGCTATCTTTGTGTGATTTTTGTGAAAACCAAGACAAAAGATGTCTCATGTGTGTTATTTTAAACTTGCAGTTGAAAATAAAGTAGACAGCCTTGATACACAGAATTTATGATAAAAGAGTCAAGTTTTATCAAAAAGCAGACATGTCTGTATTAATTATGTGTAACTGTTCTGCTTTCAACATTTGATTATATGTGAAAATCAAACTAAAAGATGCTGTGTGTTCAACATTTCAAAATGTACTCTATTCAAAAACAGGAAAGTTGAAATGTGGGCCGAATTGCATCAAAACTGTATCCTTAGATGCAACCAGCAGGTGGGGGTACAACGCTGGAAATGAGGTTAACACATCGACTTCAATTTCTCTATCTGACCTCTATAGAGGCGCTGTTGTCACCCGTGAGCGGAGCCTCAGCTTTTAGCTCACAGACATCTAACAACGGATGAAAAGCATCAATCAGAAAGATCTAAAGCCTTTACGTGACAAAACTCTAGAACCCCGGTCTTATAATAGACGATTCGATGTGAGTAACATCGTTTAGGACAGGTAATGTGATTTTTAAACTTTTTCTCAAAAGAAAAAGACAAGTCGGTTCCCTTAAACCAGATGCAGCTTCCGGTGTCACGTGACCTGGTCACATGGCGAACGGTAGTTTCAGAGCAACTGACTTAATACACCCATTAAAATCTCAAAAACACTGCGATGAAACAGTCTTTCAAAGATAGTAACGGACGAACAAGCCTGAAGCCTGTAAGGGCTGGTTTACTGAAGTGAAAGCTGACGAGGAGCGTCACCACTTACAGCGTAATCGACCAATCACAGTGAAGACAGAACATGTAGTTCTAAACCCAAGCGTTCATGGGTAATGGAGTCTTCTAAACCTTCGTCTCAATACGTCACTCACGTGTGACGCGCCGTTCGAGCGTTGCGTTCACGGACCTCGAGGTCGGTCGAACTTTAGCGTTGAACGGACTTTTCAACGTCCTAAAACACTTATAAATATCGCAAAACACCGCGGTTAAGCCAGTCTTCGACGATATCACGTGCATAGAAACGAACAACAAGATAAACTGTCAGAAATGTGTGCAAAAATGAATATCTGACAACCAGCAGTCTACAGAACCAACTTTTTTGAACACGACACACAATGGACCAATCACAGCGCTTCTGCAGCCGAAGCTTCGGAAATGCTAACGTTAGCTCTACCCAAAGTTCTGGACACTCTTTCACAAAATAAACGTATAATACACCACAGAAAATACTGTTAACGAGCCCAATCACATTCAGGCTAGCCCCCCCCCCCCCTTCCAAAGAAGGCAGTACGCTAACTGTTTACAACAACGGACTTTACGTCAATCGGAACCGAAGGTCGGAACCCGTCCGGTCCAAAGCTGAGTGGGCTCACCCGAACCTCAGAACACACGTTGTAACAGATTATAGGTACAATGGAGCAGCAAACGTGTGAAACAGACTTTCAACAGTAATCCGCAGATGTAATAAAATGAAGCAGAGTCGTGACACGGCGATCACAAAATGACAAATGCACGCTTTAGTTTGCGACATGGCATGAAACGTCTCACAAACACAGACACACAAACATCACCCGCAGCTTCAAAACATACGTTCAAAAGTGAAAGAAAGATTATTCTAACGTGAAATGAGCCAGACAATGCAGCGATCAACAATCTCTGTGACACACACCAGCCAGAACCATCTATAAGTCCAACACAAGAATAAAGAACTATGCCAACAAATACCGTGACAATAGACTACACAAAAACACTACAATAACCGTCTTAGGGACGCGGACGAGCCACCAAATGTAATAATATAGGACTTATTAGTCAGAGTCTGACTTACCTATATTTTAGAGAAGTTGGAGCAGACTTGATCTGACCCAAATTCATTCGCGAGTTCACCCTTTTTCCGGTATTACATTGCTTTGACTGTGATTAGACAAAAATGTAATTTCACAAGAGACTTCAATTTATGTTGGTCCACCAGAAAATAGACCTTTTATTGAAATAATCATAAAAGTACATTAAACATTTGTATCGATATTAGCTCTGATCTACTAACTACTTTGACAAGAATTCAAATTAAAAACAAACAGACAGTTAGTGTTTAACTTACTGTCGGCACATTTACTTGACAGATTAATGGCTTAAGAAAAAATAAGAAATAAGAGGAAGAAGTGAGAAATGAAAGCTAAGTTTAAAGGAAGTTAATTATTTTGAGCAGACAGGGTGGCACTTTTCTGTACACGAGTTAAAGCTGGGCTCCTGCACGCTCAGCCCACATCCACGACTCGTTACCTGTTGACGCTTCGTCTCTGTAGATAAGAGTTGAGGACTATCTGGACACACACAATGGATTGTTTTGTCCAACAGCCGTCCAGTTGACACTTCAGCGTGTGTGTGTGCTGATTCCACGATACGAGGAAATCGTCCCTCTCGGCAGGAAACAAGGTCAACGTCCTGGCTGAACTTCAAACTAAAACTTCCAGAAAACAAATTCTTTCAGAAGATGAGTGAATGAGGCACAGTAAGCTTTACTGTAACTCCGGCTGAGAACGTAGGTCTAGTTGACACAATGACCAGAACGTTTCCAGCTTTTCCCAGAGGAGAAAACCAGTTGTTAGAAAGTTCTCCCCTTCGACACCAAAGTCAAAACGGAAGTGTCCCTTTATATGGGAGGCGGGGTCTCCCCACCTCCTCAATGACTACTGGCTGGCTTAACAAAATAAGAGATGGAATTTTGATTCCCATAGGCAGAAAGTCTCTGACGGACAACAGGAAAACTGTTTACAGAATCGGCCAGATGGCCGCTTGTGAGCACAGAGAATATTATGGCTAACTTCACAGACAACACAAAAGGAAGTTGCAAGTTAAAAGTTTACCCTGACCTTGTGCCTTAGATCCAAAGACTGCTTGTTCTGCAGAAATAAACCAGCAAAAGGGTCAAACTCATGCAAGCAACAGATCATCATTAAATGACAAAAATATACTGTTGATCAATTTTTAATTAACACACATTAAAGAGAAAGTTTAATCTGATTAATTGGTGTCCATTAATTCAAAATAATTGTAACAAAAAATAGTGTCCACTTGTCTCCTTGAGAGCTTCAGAAAGTGTAACACTCAGAGTTTCAGAGAGATGTGAAGAGGCTTAAATCCCATAACGGACATGAGAGTGCTATATCTTTACAATTGTTAGAAAAGTTACAGACTGCACTACAAAGTTACATATTGCAGCTTTAAAGCAAGTTGAATAAGGTTAAAATAAGTTACACCTCTGTGCCATTTCAACTCCACAGTGTCAAGCCTTTACATACACGGGAAAAGGAAAGTCCAAATTCTTTCAGTTATAACACTCACGTATCAAGATCTAATAAACCTAAATTTATTCTAAAATTATTCAAATCAAACCTCTAGTGGACAAAATACAACAGATTCCCCCATGTTGTTATTTTTTAAAACTGAGGAAAAAATAATGAATGGATGGATGGATAGATGGAAGATTGATGGATGCACGCATGGACAAATGGATGGATAGAGCAAAAATGTGTGTAAAAAACTATAGTAAGTCCACCTTTGCTGTTTCTGTTTTTATCTTCTTCCGGCACTCGGCGAAGCAGGTCGCATCTCTTTTTGCTCCTCTCCCCCCTAAGTTTTCCTCCTCCCTGCTTTTGCATTTTGTCTCGTCTTTAACTCTTCAGCGCTCACTCGAACCAATTTGAAATGGATTTATTTACGTGGGCTGTTTCCTCTATTGATACATTTTTTTTAACGAAGCGCACGGACCAGGAGAAGCGGCTTGCCCCTTCGACACGCATGCGGTGGGATACACTATGGACTCGTGGAGCGAGTGGAAGCCAATGTGTCTGACCGTTCTCTCTGTCGAAGACGTTGAAGATTTGTGGATTATTGGAATATTGGTGGCAGTTGCTCTGCTTTTTGGGATCGGCGGATGTTTCTGCTACTGGAAGCTGAGGGAGGCTGCCGCGGCGATCAACGCGCTGGCGAGACTTCCTGCTCAACAAGATTCTCTGATCCGGGCTATGACCTCAACGAGCCAGCTGTTGTACGAGCTGAACCGCACGGTGGGAGCAGCGGCGGACAGCCGCGGACCTGCGGTGCGCTTTGGGACTCGTTTACAGCCGACCCATCAGGGCACAGATGGGGATTTGTAGCTCGGAACCTCACATGATTCGGATTTGGACCTGAACAGCACCTGGACTTCAAGGCTGCAGTCAAAAGTACACTGTAGCCTGGCCTGAAAATAAATAAAGCGACTAATCTAATCTGGACTGTGAGCAACCTTGAAAAAAGAAGGCTGTCTGCAATCTTCTCCTGGAGTGAAAGCTGTTGAGAACTCGCTGCCCCCCCCCCCCAGAGGTCTCCGTGTGCTTTCAGATGGAGCCGAGCTGAATGCCATCTACAGACTGTGCTTATCTGAAATGATTATTCACGGACAATCTCCCTGCTTGCCATGAAATGCAACATGTCTTGTCTTATTCGTGCTAAAGCTGGTAGAGTTTTTTAGACTTTATCATGGAGTGTCCTAAGACAAATTATGATAGATTCTTTTTTGAATACCAATGATTACCTGACTGTATGTTCCTTTTTCATATCTGATTGTTGGTGGCGCGGTTTTATACTGCTGTGGCTTCCGTGCGTACGTCCCTCTTCGGATGGTGCGCGCGCCAATTGCAAAACTTTGTACCTTGGTGCAAATATGCCAATAAAGATATATTCTATTCTATTCTATTCTATTCTATATAGGAGGAAATTATAAGCCAAGTGCTGCTGCCAACATTTTTTATTTCTTCTTTCGACTGCTCCCTTCCTCTTGGATTGCCAAAGTGAGGTAAAGACCTAGTTATTGTGTTTATACTGGAAGCCCTTCCAGACTAAACCAACGACAACTGACCTACTGGTCGTCTCTGTTGAATCCTATAAAAAGCAGCTTGACATTTTTATTCAGACAAGATTTTGGTTAAATGCTTTAGTTACTGTTTTTATCAGCAGTTCTTAATGTTTTTATCAGCTGTTCTTACTGTTTTTACCAGTTGTTCATTCTGTTTTTATCAGCTGTTCTTACTGTTTTTACCAGTTGTTCATACTGTTTTTACCAGTTGTTCATTCTGTTTTTATCAGATGTTCTTACTGTTTTCATCAGCTGTTTTTTTCTGTTTGTGTCAGCTGTTCTTACTGTTTTTTATCAGCTGTTTTTACTGTTTTTATCAGCTGTTCTTACTTTTTTAATTAGCAGTTCATTCTGTTTTTATCATATGTTCATTCTGTTTTTATCAGGTGTTATTTTTGTATTCATCAGCTGTTTTTTTCTGTTTTTATCAGATGTTCTTTCTGTTTTTATCAGCTGTTCTTACTGTTTTTATCAGCTGTTCTTGCTCTTTTGTCATCTGTTCTTACTGTTTTTATCAGAGGTTCGTACGGTTTTTATTAGCTGTTCTTACCATTTTTCTAAGATGTTCTTACTGTTTTTGTCAGATGTTATTTCAGTTTTTATCAGATGTTATTTCAGTTTTTATCAGCTGTTCTTACTGTTTTTATCAGCTGTTCTTACATTTTTTATCAGGTGTTCTTTCTGTTTTTATCAGCTGTTCTTTCAGTTTTTATCAGCTGTTCTTTCTGTTTTTATCAGCTGTTCTTACAGTTTTTATCAGCTGTCCTTTCTGTTTTTCTTAGCTTTTCTTACTCTTTTGTCTGATGTTCTTACTGTTTTTATCAACTGTTCTTACCGTTTTTATCAGACGTTGTTACTGCTTTTATAAGAGGTTCTTATTGTTTTTACCAACTGTTTTAATTGATTTCATCAGCTGTTCTTTCGGTTTTATCAGCTTTTCTTACTGTTTTTATCAGCTGTTCTTTCTGTTTTTATCAGATGCTCTTACTGTTTTATCAGCTTTTCTTACTGTTTTTGTCAGATGTTATTTCAGTTTTTATCAGCTGTTCTTTCAGTTTTTTATTTGTTCTTACAATTTTTTTGACCAGCTGTTCTTACAGTTTTTTTTTATCAGCTGGTCTTACTGTGTTTATCAGCTGTTTTTTTCTGTTTGCATCAGCTGTTCTTACAGTTTTTTTTTGTCAGTTGTTCTTACTGTTTTTACCAGCTGATCTTATTGCTTTTATTAGCTGTTCATATTGTTTTCATCAACTGTTCCTTCTGTTTTTATTAGCTGTTTTTACTGTTTTAATCAGCTGTTCATTCTGTTTTCATCAGATGTTCTTACTGTTTTTATCAGGTTTTCTTTCTGCTTTTATCAGCTGTTCTTACAGTTTTTATCAGCTTTTCTTTCTGTTTTTATTAGTTGTTCTTATAGTTCCCTTTCAGTCATGTTCTCTCGGTGCAACATATGCTATGGGAATTGCGCCCCGCGCGATTACCTGAAGGAATAAATTCACGCCTTTACGGCAAGGGCATCAGCGTTGCGTCAGAGGCCCAGCCCTCTGGGTATTTAATCCGCTGACGCCCATCCATCTTTCTCTTTTTTGCCCTTCACCTCGCTTAAACCTGAACTACCTCTCTTCGCGGGACTTATCTGTTGCTTCATCGCTCAACCAGAGGTGAGCTTGCTCCCTACACAGAGCGTACGGAGAATTATTCCTACGTACTGCTGGGCTAGTGAAAGCTAGTCCGGCACATTTTCTCTTAACCCCGAAGTATTTCTTCTCCTCTCTCCGCAGACTGCTTCGCTCGACGGCGCTAACTGCGCAACAACCGCTACCCATGCTAACTCGTAGCGGGCTAGCCAGCGAAAGCGACGCGACAGAGGAGACGTTTCAAAATAAAAGAAAAAGTATTATGGAAGGACTCGCTCGACTTATCTCGGACATGCCTCCGGAGAAAGGAAAGCGAAAGACAAGACTTCCAAGTAAAACCAGCAGGACGGCGAGCCCAACCTCGCGCGCCTGTCCTAGCGGATGCGGTTTCTCCCTCGCAGCGATGGACACCCACGAGGCCTGTCCCGTCTGCTTGGGGATGTTACACACAAAAATGGTGCTGGATGTGCCCGACTCGTGCCCACAATGCAGCCAGATGCTGGAGGCGGTGAGGAGGCACCGGGCTGACTTCGTCGCCAAGGCCATGGGCGTTCCAGCAGCGCCAGCAGATCCAGACACCACCGAGCCCCTCACTCCCACACCGGAGCTCGAGAACATGGCTTTGCACGACAGCACACGAGTCGAATGGGGTGACAACCCTGACTTGCTGGCTCCTATGGTGGACTTAAAGGGATACTATGTAGTTTATGCAGGCCGCTTGGACTTAGAAAAATTTCCAGCATGTAAAAGCATTCTGCTCCCTCCCCTCAGAGCCATATATGACTCTGAGGGGGAGCCAGACAGTCCGTTCTCTGGTGAACTTGAGTTCTGCTCCGCCCCCTGCTGTGTGTCTGCTCGGAGCGCTCAATATTCTGTGATTATATGTTAAAAAAAAACGTTTTAAAAATATAATAAAACCATAGAGCAATGTCCAACAACACACAAACCAGCAGAAATCAGCAGAGCTTCACGAAGCAACGTTGGACATGATTTAATTCGCTCGTGACTTCCTCATGTCTGTCAGTCGATGTCTGGAATGTCTGGAATGCCCCCACTACATGTCCTGTCTCTGCGCTCCGAAGTTATGTGATTATATGATAATATAATGTCCTAAAAAATATAATAAAACCATGAATCACTCGTCCAACAACACAAAAAGACCCTGCAATCAGCAGAGCTTCACCAGCCACTTTGGACATGATTTATTTCGCTCGTGAGTCGTGACAAATCAATTTCCTCATTCCTGTGAGTGAAGGATGAAGCGATCACTTGACTTTTGGCAAAAAAACAAAATAAAAGTCCAGCTCTGGGATGAAGAAGGGATATTTAATACATTTGTGTCACATACAAATCAGTCCTGCATCGCTTTGCAATCCTTTGAATGAGAATGTGCGCGGCGCTGAGGCTGGGACAGGCGGGGGCGTGGGTTGGGGCGTGACAAACAACTCTGTTTTTATTGGCTGGTCATTGTCCGGGTCACTCTGTGTTTTTAGTGTTTTTATAAATGCTGATAGAGAAGCAAGGGGACTATAGTTTTTTTCAGAGATTACTTTGTCTAACATCAGTTTGTCAGTAGATAGTGACAGAGTGAAGAAATGTGTTAAAAATATATTGTTTGAAAAGTTACAGACTACATTACAAAGTTACATAGTTCAGCTTTAACAGTCGAATTCGACACTCGAGGCATGATGAACGAGGACGAGATCTCGATTTCAGCCTCAGGCGAATTCTCCATGGAGGACGCAGACGTCGAATACGAGGAACAAGGAGAAGACCTCTCCCAAACCCCGGCACCTGTGCTCCCGGAGACTGACTTTTCCATCCCTACTCTGTTCGACCTGTGTCACAGAGCAGCGGACACGCTGCAGATCCCATGGCCAGAGCCTCCGCCTCGTCAACAGGTCACAAGGCTGGCAGGAAACTATTTTTACTCAAAGCAGCAGGCCGCCACACGGTAAAGAATGCCCGTGTTCCCGGACTTCCTCACAGAACTGACTCGCACCTGGGTTCAGCCCCGGGCTCCCATGCTGTTACCACTCTCGCAGTTTCTCGACGTGGACGGGATGGATGAGGTGGGACTAGCCAACGTGCCTCAAATTGAGGACACACTGGCGTCTCACCTGGCTCCCAAGTCATCCGGGACAAAACCAACTCTCCCCAGCAAAGCTTGTCGAGCTTCAGCTTCTCTGCTCGAGAAATGCTACAGAGCTCAGGGACTCGCGGCGCACGCGATGAACGCGTCCGCGTTGATGTAGGCTTACCTGGCTGAAAAACTGCAACAGCTCCAGGTAACGACGGACAAGCAAGCTGCTGCTGACTTGCTGGATGAGGCCCGCAGGACAACAGACTTTGTGCTCCGCATGATGGGAACAGCCGATGTTGCTCAAGGCAGAGGCATGGTGGAAGTGGTCATCGCGATACGCCATCTGTGGATTACTTTAACTGATCTCCCGAGGGACAAAAGGTACCTTTTCTCCACCACTCGATAAAACTGACGGGATTGTTTGGGAAAGCTCTGGATCGAATTCAGACCAAGCTGGACCAGAGGCGCAAACAGGCTGAAGCTCTCCGGGTCCCAACGGGTGAAACACAGACCCCGGGCGGTTATTCTGGCTCCAAAACTCTGTTAAGGCCGGGGACCAGTAAACTAGACCCATCCAGGAAACGGATTGGGGCCAGGAGATCTGCTCGTTTACAAAACTCGAAGCTTCTCAGTCCCATGACCCCAAACAAGGAGAGAAAAAAACAGACATTCTGTTCCACTTCTGTCTAACAAGGATCTGCCCTCAATCACTCTCGATCAGAGCAGCATGGCAGCACATCGGCAAAAAGGCCTTCTCCCTAACTTGGTTGACCCTCAGGGGATCACAGCATCCAGGGCCCTTGGAGGGGAACTAGCTTCACCAACTGCTATTCTTCAGGGACAAACTATGTCACCAGAAGGAGCAGTCTCGCCGCTTAGGCTGGGAGCTGTTAAAAATTTCAGCTTGGTGGCAGAAAAGAACAAGCTGATGGCATCAGGCCTGTCGGAAAATGTGGTAAAATCCATTCAAAATGCCCGTGCTGTGTCAACACAGTCTCTCTACGCACAGAAATGTGCTGTATTTTTGAAGCTTGGTGCACAGAGAGAAATATTATTTCTTACTCATGTGACCTGGCTCAGCTCCTGACTTTCCTTCAGGACTTACTAGAAAAAGGTTGTTCTTTCTCAACAATTAAAGTTTTCCTGTCAGCAATTTCAGCCTGTCATGAAGGCTGGGGAAACAGGACACCTGACACGTATCCAATCATAATAAGATTTATGAAGGGCGTGCTAAGAATGAAACCACCCAGCAGGATCCTGACCCCTGGTTGGGATCTTAGCCTGGTCTTGGGGGCTCTCTGTGATCCTCCATTCGAGCCACTGAGCAAGATTAAGATAGATTTATTATCTTATAAAACCGCTCTACTCTTGGCTCTTTGCTCAGCAAAATGCATGGGTGACCTCCATGCATTGTCTGTACATCCAATGTGTACCAGATTCGCCCCTGATGGGTCAAAGGTCACCTTAAGGCCTAATC
>JBBPBX010032666.1:13816-33735 GCA_038048925.1 Garcialebias charrua
GGCCTTTTCTGTGGGTGCAAATGATGTTGCGAACTCTTTTGGCACAGCCGTTGGCTCTGGAGTTGTAACATTGCGACAAGCGTGCATTCTGGCCACAGTGTTTGAGACCCTGGGCTCTGTACTAATCGGGGCCAAAGTGAGTGAAACCATCCGCAAGGGTATCATTGATGTAAACATGTACAACGGGACGGAGCACGTGCTGATGGCTGGGTCTGTCAGTGCCATGTTTGGTGAGTACCGTACTTGAGTTGTAGTTGATCCGATCTTATCCAAATGGTTGCATAAAAAGATGGGATAATGTGAACTGTTCTTAATTGATTGTTTTAGGT
This sequence comes from Garcialebias charrua, assembly GCA_038048925.1. Taxonomy (NCBI): domain Eukaryota; kingdom Metazoa; phylum Chordata; class Actinopteri; order Cyprinodontiformes; family Rivulidae; genus Garcialebias; species Garcialebias charrua. Next base: position 14,146 of record JBBPBX010032666.1, read on the forward strand.
TCTGCTGTGTGGCAGCTGGCCGCTTCTTTCCTTAAGCTTCCCATCTCTGGTACACACTGCATTGTTGGTGCTACTATTGGTTTCTCACTGGTTGCCAAGGGTCAAGAAGGAGTCAGGTGGCTTGAACTTCTCCGTATTGGTAAGACATTTTACTTTGTTGACCCTCGCTTGTCCTTTTATATTGCTTTGATGCTTTTATATTGCTTTGATGTAAAAGGAAAATTGTGTGCTGAAGTGTTGTGATCAAAAGTGAATTTATACAATTTAGGTCGACCATATAATAAAAGGTGGTCAAAATTCTGAATTTATTCAATTTAAGTTGACCATATAATAAAAAGGTGGTCATAAATTATATTTTCTGACTCCAAAGTCCACAACACGCACACAAAATAAAAATGTTTTTTTTACAGTAGTCAAAAACAATTAGTTTTAGGTGTATAGATGAAGAAGACAGACATTTTATTATGGAACATTTGTTAAGCTGTCAACATAAGTGAAAAGGCGTGATGCAATAGATGACACATGACCTGATTTTCACAATGGCTTTTAAGCAGTTGCTGCATGTGGTTTGGGCATTTGGGTTTGTGTCTCTTGCAAGTTTATTCAAATGAACACAGATGGATTGCAAATAAAATATTAACGCTTCATAAATCAGAGAGTTTATCTTGATGTTTCATGATAACTTCATACAATGAAATAAATGAGTGACTAATTGTAAATCGACTTATTTACAGTTGCGTCCTGGTTCCTGAGTCCTCTTTTGTCTGGTATAATGTCAGGCATTGTTTTCTACTTTGTGAGCAAGTTCATCCTACAAAAGGTAAATGTAATTTGCACACAGGTTTATTTTAATTTTGTTTATTTTCTGGTAACTTGACAGCAGATCTGTCTAGTTCCATCATGCAGTTTTCTTGTATTTCTGAATAGCTGCTTGGTTCATTTCTTGCAGAAAGACCCTGTTCCTAACGGGCTGAAGGCCCTGCCTGTCTTCTATGCTGTGACCATAGGAATCAACCTATTGTCCATCCTGTTCAGTGGCGCTCCGAGTGAGTATTGTTGTCTCGTTTTTTTTTTTCTGCATGACTGCCTGCAGCCACAGCTTAGAATAAACAGCTCCCTCGGGCTGCTGGATTCCCACACACATCCAGATGGAACCAGACTGTTTACCGTTTTCACAGAGGCCGTGTTTATTTTAACATGTTTTTGGGTCTCTCATGCTTGTGGTTCTGTGTGGGTTAAAGCTGGAATCGAGGTTTTAGAGTGGAGCACCACAGGGTGATGGAAATAAGACTTAACTCTTTACATCACTGTCATCTGACGGAGAAGGAAAAGAGAAGTAAATAGTGTTGTTGACTTTGTCGTAGCTGTTTCTAATAGTTGCTGCTCAGACTTTGATTATGGTACTTTTTTTTTCCTTTTTCTTAAATTCTCCCAAAACATTTTTATTAAATGAGCTACTTTTGCTCCTGTGTGTTCTTCTCTCTACAGGACCTAAAAGTTCAAGATGTTAGCTGGCCTGGGCCTTTAAATGGTGGCTACAGGCCAGAATGTCACCAGATTTGGTGCACTGGAGATCACTTGCAGTACCAGCATAGCCCATAATCCTGCTTAGTCAGACACTGTCTGGATGAACACAATACATGAGGTCCAGTAAATGCGTACCTCACATAAAAAGGTGTGAGCCGTTGCATTAGACATTTTAGTCGTGAATTAATAATTCACATCCAGCATCAACATTTTTTGTTTATATCCAAACAAATTGTCACCACGTGGGAAAATCATCAATTCCCGCAGGATAAGCTTTCCTTGATGGAAAGGCAACATACCGGTAATTTACAGATGAATGAAAAAGAAAGAGGTGTAGCCAATCCAAATGCAGCTGATCCATGCACTCTAATGCAGCTGTATCTGCAGTGACAAGAGTACAGCGTGTCCCGCTATAAGACTTGGCTCATCAAATGGGCGCGTTAGCATAGCAGTGTGATGTGACACCAGGCATCCCACAGCACATTCCTGTACTTCTAAAAGCATAGATTGAGAGCTTAAGTTGGCATGCACGAAAATAATATTGGGTTGAGCCAAAGAATGTAAGGGTTATCTGATAATAATTTACAGGTGACTGGTGTGACTGGTTTTATCAGCACATTATAAATCACTTACCGGTAGCTACAGCCCAATTCCCACTACTTCATTTAACAGTTTGTCACAAATTGAGACAAATAAATCACACGCATTGTACATTTTCTCCCAGAAAAGCTCTTTTTGTGCTTAATGCTGGTTGGTTAGGGGAGTGCTAGGCACCCCACTGCATACAAAAAATGTTTAATGTCCTGAAGCGCCATCTTAATGATCTTACAGAAGTGGATTTTGACAGCAGTTGTATCACAGATATATTTTCGTCTCGGATGCATAACAGAGGTGTCGAGTTCAGTCTGTGCCAGATTCAGTTGCACCCAAAGGTCTGGAAAATCAGACTTAATTGCCAAGTGAGTCATAAACTTGACAGTTTAATTATCATTGAAAGTAAACTTTGCAGTGAAAAGCACATGCTAGGAAAATGAGAAAACAAAACAAACAATGGCACTGAGTGATGATGCAAGCTACTGAACATAAAGCTACTGAACATTTCCAGGAAGTGATCTGTGGCACAGCCAGGGTTCAATTTCACTTCCTGTGCACTCTCATTCATTCCCACTTCATGATTGTTCGATATGATCGTCTTCAGTGTATAAGTGTTGATCAAAATTGTAGCTGCAGCCTTTTTTTATAGATTATAAACTGAGTATTGCTTTTTGTGACTCAAACCACGCCTATGACTGGATGTCTGAGTACATATTAATCTGCCTACTCTTATAATAATGATAAAGAAGCTCAACTCTTACAAAGCCACACTGTTTGCCTGTTCTGAAGGCTGGGAAATGTTATTGCGCAACTAGGTAAACATCAGTTTGATGCTCTGCAGTCTTGTGCTGCAGCGTGACTCCGTGTAGTAGAGTACACTGTGGACTCTGCTCTCAAATTAACCTGGAAACACACACTTATCACTTACCCTTACCCCTCATTTCCTTTTGTTTATCTTAAACAAAACAAACCTCCCCAAGCAAGTTTTTGAAATTATGCACAGCCAAGGTCACCTGGTCAGAAGCAGCATTGGCCTTTTCAGCCATTTCCTTTTGTTTTCTCTGAACTTTAATGCTTACTTGCATTGTCTGACAAAAATAACTAGCTCCAAAGGGAAATTCAAGATGCTCCCTGTACGTGCCATGCTGCATTTACGTCTACTGCACCAACTTTGCTGCAGTCTTGGCAAGAGGGTGCCCTATAGCAAACTGCTACAACTTTACTCACCCCCTTCTTGTTTTCCTGTTTTTAGCCCCTTTTTAAGGAATTCCTTGTCCATGTACAGTTGCTGAGTATTTAGGAGTCATGGTGACATTTGGACTGCTTCACCTGTTGCATAACTTCACATATGGAGCTACACATGCGTTTCATTTATAAATGTGGCATAATGAAGCATTGCAGGCATATTTAAAGTAAAAACTTGTCATGGTTGTAGACATTTTTTTTGCCCTTAAGTGATTTTTAATCACTTGTGCCATTCATATTACCGTACGTATATGTAGAAAGCTTTTCCTCTATAACCTCTAATCATCTTTTTTTTCATCTTCTTGTATGCTTGTAATTGTTACAGTGGTTTGCATTTTCTTACAAACTAAACCATTGTATTTTGTTGCTGTTTTTGTACTCTAATGGTAGCTCCTGCTGCCTTGTCTTATAAACTGCCCTTTTTTGTTTCCTATTTTCCTTTTTTGTGTTTCTTCGTGTGGACCTTGGTGATCCCTCAGTGCTGGGATCTGACAAAATCCCTTGGTGGGGCATCTTACTCATCTCATTGGGCTGTTCTCTGCTGACCGCCCTTGTGGTCTGGTTTATCGTCTGCCCTCTACTCAAGAAGAAGATTGAACGTAAGTCCTATTTGTATATATGTGTGTGTGTTGCAAAAAAATCTTTCAAATCGTCATCAGCTTCCTCTGACTTCTGAAAAATCTCTTTTAGCCATTAAGTAAATCAGTCATTGCAGTCTCAACCTAATTTCTAGGAAGGTTTATGTTAATCCATCAAATGGAGCTTAGGAGGATTTTTTTTTCTTCTTAAATGAGGCACTTTGATAAGTCACCTGAAAATATACTTTATAATCCTGGATTAACATTTTGTTAGAAGGGGTACAAAATGTATATGGTTTGGATGTAAGGGCAACATACAATTTAACCATCATGCATGTGTGTTTTATTCATTTATTTATATAAACAAATTGTAAGTGTATGCTTTTTTTTTCTTTCTCTCTATGAAATATGCACAAACTCAGTGGAAGACTACAAAATCACAGAAAATGTCGTAATTAAAATTGTTTATCATAAATGGTCTTTACAAAGATTTAGTTGTGTGTCTGACAAATTCATCTTTAAATTTCAAGTGTGTGATCTTTCTAGGTGTGCCTCTAATCAGTGTATAAGTTGGTTAATTGGGTCAAAGTGAGTCTATTATTGGATGTCGGCTCAAAACCTAAAATAACCCTAAGTTGAGTTAAGGTGTTGACTTTTGCTGTGTGCTGGAAAAAGGGGAGGAGGATATCTGCTTAAGCTCTAACCTTAAAGAGGTTTAAATGGTGAACAGTAATGTACTCATTTACTGTATATTGATCAGAAAATAAACTGCAACAGAGTTTCTGGTTTTCTTTATAAACTGAGCTCTCAGTTTGTTGTTCAATCTTTTTTATTATTATTATCGTTTTAATATTACTTAAGTTATTACATTTCTTTTTTTCTTTTTTTTTCTTGCAAACTAATGTAGATGCAGACCATTTATCTGATCCTGTGAACAGATGTTAAACTTGTGAAATGTTAACGGGACAAAAGCCTCTTGATTCTGTTATTACGCAATTTTTACAGATTAAGTGGAAAAGTTCACATGTGCTCGTCTAGAATTTCTTTTCCGGATCGCGTATGTTTAGACATGATCCATTTTATCTTCTCTCCTGCTAGGAGATAACAAGTCTTCCAGCCCCTCCGAGAGCCCCCTGATGGAAAAGAGAGAGCTCGGTGAGGCCCACTGTCCCATCTTGAAACAGACTGCCAAGGAAACGTCCGCACCTACTGTGCCAGCTGTCAATCAAAACTCATCTTCTGAACCCCAGCCTGCCCCCGAGGAACGCAGGGTGTCGTTTGACATTGGAGATTCTGATGACGGGGAGAATAAGGAACGCAGGGTGGCGTTTAACATCGGAGATTCAGACGACCCAGTGGACTACAGCAATGAAAATAGTGGTAAGTTTGCCAAGAAACAACTACCTAGTGATTAGAGGTGGGCGATATGGCTCAACTATTATATCATGATATTTCAGAGCATTCTGACGATAACAATACATTTTGTGATATAACCAACAAAAAAAACAACCAGAAACCAAATTTATTTGACAAAATTAACAACATGTTGCTTTGCAGTATTATATAAAATTTAAAAAAAACAATGGGTAATTTTACTGAAATTACTTTATTTAGTAAAGTATTCATTCTCAAAGTATATAAAAAAAAAAAGATCCTTCTGTAATTTAGATTGAAAGTCTGCACAAAATATAGATCCACAAAAACTAAAGTGCAGGTGCAGTTTCCCAAAACAACTAAATAAAGTGAAGCTTAAGATCTGTTGAGCATAAATGAAACCTACAACAAAATATGTTGCCTTTTAAACGAGCTTTAACTTCCACAACTTGTAACAAGGTGATCAGCTGACCCTGAAGCTTGTTGGTGTTTCAGCCTCCTCTGGATTCATTTTTCTGGTTGATCTGTCTCTGATCTCTTGGTCCGTGGACCGACTGTGGAACTCAAGACGGTTGAGCAGCTCGTGTTTGTACTGACAGTTTAGAGCTGGGGAGACGCAGCCCGCACCGGCAGCTCAGGGAGGGGCAGTTGAGTTGTCTGTACCTGCAGTTTAGAGCTGAATGGAGAGAAACTGAGACGTGCGTTTTGTTTTAGCATTTTAGCTAGCTAATGTGCATAACTAATTAGCGTTACACCAGTACAGACTGGTGATGGGGAGGTGCGCAGTTCGGTTTGGTCGTTTGAAGCGCTCAGTTTTTAAGGGGGCGGGGCGACCTGACGTATTATGTCATGAAATTAGCATATCATGATATAACTTTTTTTTGCCCGGGCAAGATTTTTTTTTTTACCGGTATTACCGGGAACGATATGATATGGCCCAGCCCTACTAGTGATGTTATTAAAATTACTCTGTGGCATCTTAGGGGGTATACAATTCAGTCATGAATTAACGTTAATGTGTTTTCTCCCTTCCTTTTCTAAAGCCTCCAAAACCCCTCAAACTAACAACCAAGTGCAGAACGGTAACGGCTGCGCAAACGCTCTGAATCAGAATCAGGTCCACTTCAACCACCAGACCCAGTTCAACAACAGAACACCGATTCCAAATAGTAACAGTTACTCCCAGTACCACACAGTCCACAAGGACTCGGGCCTCTACAAAGACCTCCTGCACAAGCTCCACCTTGCCAAGGTTGGCGACTGCATGGGTGAGGCGGGAGACCGACCCATCCGGCGGAACAACAGCTACACCTCATACACCATGGCCATCATCGGCATGCACGGAGACTTCAAACACAAAGAAGGAGACTTCCGTGCTGTGGAGGATGGCGACAAGGGCCCCGGGTCCGGTGGTCACGAAAAGAAGCGTATCCGCATGGACAGTTACACCAGCTACTGCAACGCTGTGGCAGAGACCACAACGCCTGAAGGTCTAGGAGAAGGTGATGTGACGCTAGAAATCAGTGCCGAAGACGCAGGCAGCAGCCAAAGCTCTATAGACGACAAGCTTGAGGAGGACAAGCCAGAAGTCTCCACTTTGTTTCAGTTCCTACAAATCCTCACGGCCTGCTTTGGATCTTTTGCTCACGGTGGAAACGATGTGAGGTAAGGACAGTGTATTGAAGGTCACGGTGTTACTAGATAAGATAAAAACCTGCGCTCTGTCAGGTTGCTGGTGACATTTTAACTTCTCATCACGACTGACGGTTGTTGAAATAACCTCGCTTTTTGTTCCGCAGCAATGCCATTGGACCATTGATAGCTCTGTATTTGGTTTACACAACAAGCAGCGTGACCTCAAACATGGCGACGCCCACTTGGCTTCTCTTGTATGGCGGCGTGGGCATCTGCACTGGACTCTGGGTATGGGGTCGCAGGGTGATCCAGACTATGGGCAAGGACCTTACACCTATTACACCCTCAAGGTACAGACTAGACGCCACAGAAGTAATTTCATTACGTCATTAAAGCCACGTCCTCTGCAGGCATTAACCAGTCTGAATTTAGCAGGCCACTCAGACACTTCACATGAGACATGAGTGTTGTTTTCCTTTTTCCTGCAGTGGTTTCAGCATTGAGTTGGCCTCAGCCCTGACTGTCGTGGTTGCCTCAAACATTGGTCTGCCTGTCTCCACCACCCACTGCAAGGTAGGCTAGTTAAACACTGTGGTTTGGACTTTTCAATGAGTCGCAGGAAACCGTCTGCTGGAAAGTCCAAATATGGCACTACAGTAGTTCCTGCTCTGCATTTTACACATTAAAGCTGCAGTATGTAGCTTTTTTTATGAACATATTTCTTCACTCTGTCACTACCTCCTGACAGACTGATGTTAGCCAGGTAATCTCTGAAATTTTTAAAAAAAAATATTGTCCCCTTGCTTCTCCAGGTGGTAAATAAGCATTTCTAAAAAGAAAAGGTGACCCGCCATTTTCCAGCCAATAAAAACAGAGTTTGTAACCAGCCAATAAAAACAGAGCTTGAATTTGAATCAGCCAATAAAAACAGAGCTTGAATTTGAAATTCAACAGACCACAAGGGGGCAGAGCCACATATGGCTCTGAGGGGGAGGGATCAGAATGCTTTGCCTGTTGAAAATATTTCTAACTGCTGCAGTTCTACAGAAACTGCATACTGAACCTTTAATGGAAGCTGATGAGAATTTTCTGTGTTTTCAGGTGGGTTCTGTGGTTGCAGTGGGATGGCTTCGCTCAAAGAAGGCGGTGGATTGGCGTTTGTTTAGAAACATCTTCATGGCGTGGTTCGTGACGGTACCCATCTCTGGCCTGATCAGCGCTGCCATCATGGCCATCTTCATCTATGGCATCTTGTGAGCATGCAACTGCATCCTAAGCAGGGGAGGGAAAAGAAACCGCTTCAGTGCACACCAAAAGTTGGAAGGCCAAATTATATCGCTTACCTTGAGCCAACCGTTGTAGAAGAAAGAGGAAAAGAAACCTTTGAAAAGACTTGTCGCTCCTGTGGTTCATAATCAACCTAGATTTTGCTGTTTGTTCCGATTGGAAACTTTTCTTCATATCATTCTGTAAAAAGTTACATCTGTTGAGATATTGTTAATACTAATTAGTTTTATTTTATTTTGTTTTTGCAATTCTGTATATACAGTGACTGTTTTTATTTTGATTTTACACAACACGCTTAAAAATGCAGTATTAGCTCATTGCAAATGTAATTCTCCAGTCAACACGTGCTGAAAGTAATGCTGTTTATGGGATTAAAAACAAGGTTATTTTTTATGCTCAACTCCCAAGTATTTTATGTTTTACACCACACATACTTACAGTTCGCACATAAGTTTCTTATAAAGAACAAAAACAAGTTTGCTGAAGTTGATTTTACGGTTTATATCTTTTTCTGCAACCATATCGCAACAAGAGTGTTGCAGTTTTAATTTGTCATGGTAGAGTACACGCTATGTGAGCGCCGGCAGAATAATTCGAACATATCATTTTGTGAACACTTGAAGGTCAGCACAGTTCCAGGCAAGAACAGAAATGACAAAGGCCAAATTGTACATTTTCCATCAGCCTGAAACTGATCAACAGAATGTCAACCAGCACAAATAATGTACTAAAACAAAATAACAAACTTAAGTCTCCTGTTAAAACTTGATTGCATTGATGGTTCTTGCTTTAGCCTTATTTATCCCTCGTTCACCTTAGAGCGGCTACTTCTAGCAAGGTTGCACCTTTAAGGCGATTAGGTTCTAGATGCCTTTTTCCTTCTTGAGTGTTCAAAAATAATAATAATAAAGGAAGGAGACCTTTAAAACTGAAAGTAAAAGCTGCAGTTTTCTGAAGCAGAGCTCTTTAGGATGAGTGCAAACATACAGTGTGTTGCATGCCACCAGTGCGTGGTCGCTTGACTGCAGAATTCAATGCATTTCACATTATAGATGCTGTAGTTGCCTTAATTTTTGTTTTTCATTAGTACCAAAGATTTTGTTTTTGTATGTCAAAATGTGCTCCACACTTGTGGATGAAAAAAGTTGAAATAAAAATTGGAAGAAAAAATACACTTTGATTCCTTGACTTGTTTATGGAAAAACTGGCCCTATAATCTAACTAGAGAAACTATTTACTGTACTGTGAAAATAACATAACTTGCTGAAACTGGCTAATGAAGAAAGTTAAACTGGCTAATGAAGAAGCCTAACTTGGTAAAAAAAAATCCTGAGTTGGGTTTAAGCAGAAAATTTGCTTAAAAATTTAGAAGAAAAAAAGGCATAAAGTAATTTAAACTACCAGAAGCTGAAATGAGCCCAAAAATGTGGAATTGGCTGGAAAAAAGATAAAATTAGCATTAAAACAGCTAAATGGAAGCAGAAATAATTTGAAATGAGCATAACAAGCTTAAATTAGCAGAGAAAAGTTATTACCGGTAGGCTGAAAACAGAATTTGCCACAGAAAACTTGAATTTATCTGAAAGCTAAAAAATGTTGAAGCTCAAATTCTGAAAGAAGCAGAAATGTGCATAAAAAATTTGAAGTTTTCTTGGGAAAACAGCCAAATTTGCACACAAAAACATCTGAAAAGTAGCAAAAAAATTAAAGCTTAAATTACCAGAAGGAAGTGTAGAGGGCACATTGTTGCTGAAATAAAAAAGCTGAAACTTGCATAAATAAGCTGAAAGGAGCATAACAACTGAAATTGCGAGAAAGAAGCACAAAAATGTAGTTAGAATTGGAAAGTAGCACAAAACAGCTGAAAGTAAAAAAAAGAAAAAGTTTAGATTTGCACCAAGAAGCTGAACCAGAACAACATGTGAAAGGAGCAGTAAAAGGTAAACAGATTTAAAGATATGATGTAAAATGAGCTAAATTCCTTTTCTATGAGGAAAAAGTGGCACAAGAGTCTAAAAGCTAAAGTTGCACCAATACCACCCTTCTGAACGAGCTGAACATTTTGATAAATTTGTTGAAACAGTACAAGAACTGTGGAACGAGAAACGGTGTGAATGCTTCATAAACATTCACACAACAAAAGCTGTGATCGTGTGACAGAAAACAGGAGACGAGTTAATCAGACAGGTGGGATTATTCCCCTTTTATTGATGAAGGGTGTAATGCAGCTCAGGCCTGGGGTGATGGCTAATCGCTGGGGTCTTCGTGCTGCAGTGTTGCTTTTCACATATCTGTGTGACAGGGACAGACAGGATTCCTTTACGCCAGCTTTACACATCACAATGCAGCTGTTCTGCAACTGAATCAAAAGCTGTTTCACTGAATGAATTATGAACGCAGCAGTATTTTTTTTCTGTCAGGCACAGATTCTACTCCCCATGGGGTTGGGATTTGCTGCAAGATGCTGAACTTCTCCTTTGCGGCCCTGAGAACATCTGAAGTTCATCAGCAAGCTTAAATCAAAGCCAGTTCTTTCAGGAGGTGCATCCTTCATCTTGAAATAACTTAATGAAACTGCATAAATCAAGGACTTGGGGACGTCTTCAAGTGTCCTGGATTCTTGTCCTACATTATACTCGCATGCAAAGAGGTTCAAACAAACAAATCTCACTTTTTTATGGGTCAAATCAGATTAGCTCAACTCTGTGGTGACTTAATTACCTATTTAAGCAACACTAAATATAGTAAACTCTGCGGCCATGAAGTAAGGGTAAAGTCTAGCTTGAGTTTTTTTTTTTTTAAACTACTGAGAAGTCAACACTATAAATGTTTTTAAATGTCTAGCTGAAACTGGCTGTGACCGGTCCTGTTTTCCCTCTGCTTCATTGCGCAACCCACAATTTAGACTTTTTTACTGCTCTGCTCCAAACAGTTCACCATAATCAAGTCTCTGCAGGTAAATTCTGGGTCAAGGGACTCTGTCCTCCCTATAATTTAGTTTTGTCATGTTACAAACTGAGGTTTGAACCTTTTTCTTCAGGTGATTTCTGAGTGGTTTCATCTGTAGGGAACAAGAAGAATATTATAGATCAGGTGAACTCCTAAGAGATTTCTTAAAAAGTGTTTTTTTAACTCACCCAAATTGCCCCCAGGACACTCTGCGTCTAGAAAAACATTGAATTGATCACATTTTTGGAAAATTTATGTCACTACTCAAAATTAGCCCCAAAATGAATAAACTTTAAACATCACAAAATGACCTCCTCACCTCGTCTTTGTCTCCCTGTCAGAAAATGACAAAAACAAACATGAAGTGGCAGCTGAACAGAAGTTTAGTATGAACTTTCTGACAGGTGTCTTTTCACTGACTCACTCTTAGTGTCCTCAGAGCACTCTGCTTCTGTGTGAAAGGGAAACAAATGAAGCATTTTTAGATAAAAAGTGTCCCCTGTCTGATTTTTGTAGCTGTCCTTTACTGCCCCCTAGAGGCCTAACTGTGAACTGTAATTAAAGGTCACCTTCAGGAGCTGCATCATCAGAGGCCTTCGTTTGCTCTGCAGACTCTGCAGAGGATAGTTTCTCAGTTAGACAGGGTTAAATCACATTATTAATGAGAATGCTGGATCAACATTCACACTGTTGTTTGTGTGTTTTTTTATAACTACTTCTACAAAGTTGTGCTATTTTAGCCATTTGCATACTCAAACATTCATTCAAGAAATGACTGCAGGGACTTTTTTTATATATACTGTAACTTTTATACTATTTCAAAATATTTGCCTTTATTTACAAATATGTTCCTAAATAACACTATGTCCTTTTTGAATCCTTGAATAACTTTTTTTAAATCTGCTTAGTACATTTTGTCTTTTTTTTTTTGCACCATTTAGTTTTTAGCTAATACTCTCTTTTTGGATTTAGCTACCGGTAACCTTCATGTATTTTGACTTAGCTTTTAGCTAGTGTTTTGCTACTTTTGGCCTAGCCTTTAGTAGCTTTTTAGCTTCTATATATTTTTTTTGCAAATTTTAGCCTTTAGCTACTGTTCTGTTTTTTAGCTACCCTTTTGCTACTTTAATTTTAGGCTAGCCTTTTGCTACTTTTAACTAGCTTTTTGGAAGAAAAAAAACTAGCTTTTTGCTATTCTTAGCTATTAGTCTTTTGCTCTATTCAGCTAGCTTTTTTGCTTTTAGCTAGCCATTTGCCACTTACCATCTAGCAAGCCTTTTGCTACTTTTAGCTAAACTTCTGCTACATTTAGCTTCTAGCCAGCCTTTTTCTTCTTTTAGCCTTCAGCTAGTGTTTTGCTACTTTTGGCCTAGCCTAGTAGCTTTTAGCTTCTATATATATTTTTTGCAAATTTTAGCCTTTAGCTACTGTTCTGTTTTTTAGCTACCCTTTTGCTACTTTAGTTTTAGGCTAGCCTTTTGCTACTTTTAACTAGCTTTTTGAAAAAAAAAAAAAACTAGCTTTTTGCTGTTCTTAGCTATTAGTCTTTTGCTCTATTCAGCTAGCTTTTTTGCTTTTAGCTAGCCATTTGCCACTTACCATCTAGCAAGCCTTTTGCTACTTTTAGCTAAACTTCTGCTACATTTAGCTTCTAGCCAGCCTTTTTCTTCTTTTAGCCTTCAGCTAGTGTTTTGCTACTTTTGGCCTAGCCTAGTAGCTTTTAGCTTCTATATATATTTTTTGCAAATTTTAGCCTTTAGCTACTGTTCTGTTTTTTAGCTACCCTTTTGCTACTTTAGTTTTAGGCTAGCCTTTTGCTACTTTTAACTAGCTTTTTGAAAAAAAAAAAAAACTAGCTTTTTGCTGTTCTTAGCTATTAGTCTTTTGCTCTATTCAGCTAGTGTTCTGTTTTTTTAGCTCATCTTTTGATACTTTTAGCAATTATTTAGACCTTTTACAGTTTTAGAATACCCTTTTGCTACTTTTAACTAGCTTTTTGCTATTTTTAGCTATTAGTTAGCCTTTTGCTCTTCAGCTGGTGTTGAGCTTTTTTGCTTTTGGCTAGCCATTTGCCACTCTTACCATCTAGCAAGCCTTTTGCTACTTAACTTCTGCTACATTTAGCGTCTAGCCAGCCTTTTTCTTATAAGTTTTAGCCTTCAGCTAGTGTTCTGATTCTTTTAGCTTTAATCAGAGTTTCAGCTTCTTCACCCAGTTTCAGCAGTTGTTCTCAACATTCACTGATTTCCTGATTGTGTTTCTCTCTTACCTTTACTTTCTCCATCACTCTCGATGTGCTCCTCCACTGTTAAAAACACCCCAAGATAAAAATGAAGCGTTTACGGCAGAAACATGAATAAAATAAAATTTACTTCAAACATTTAACTCGACCCTCCACGTGTAAACACCTCCTCTTGCTGTGAACATTTTTTAATATTTGTTTTTTGTTAACAAATTATGTTCTGCATCTATAAATTAATACATTTAAAATCACAGTTTTATGCATAACTTACCAGATCCATCTAGAACAGCCTCTGTGAGGGTAAAGGTTAAAAATATGTATTAACAACTTATCAGCTACAGTATTTGTATTTTTTATTTTTGTATGAAATCCTCATTTTAATGAACTTTACCAAGGTTACGGCTGTCTTCATTTTGTTCCCCTGTAACTTGAGAGGAAAAAGTATATATTTTTTAATTATTGTTATTATTAATTACTCCAGCAAAGTTGTTTTTGGTTCCTATTATTCAAACTTACCATTGATCTGAGCTGCCTTTTCTTTTTGGGCTGCCTCAAACTCAATCTGATCTGAAAAGAAAAAAAAAAAGATAAATTTATGCAAAAAGAAAACAGGGCAAACTGAGAACAAACACAAATTGTGACACATTTTGTTCTGGAAATAAAAAGGGCGACATTTCTGTTAAAAAGTCTCCAGGATCTTTAGTGCAATCAACTTCTTGATGTATTTTACCTATTTTCTGCAGCCGAGTCAGCTGATCTGAATGGACAGAAAAGTTTTCAGTCACACATATTCCACCCTTTTGATATTAGTTTTGTTGTTTTATGAATAAAAACACGGCCTCACCAGATGGGGTGACTTTTTCCTCTTCTTCTGCAGACTCCAGAGATGCTGAAAAGACTGAAAACCATAAAAACCGTCAGCTCAGACAGAAAAACTACTCAATTATAGGAAAAATCAGATTATCAACATGAGTTTCACATATTTGTCATTTTTATCATTACATCCGCTCTCACCAGTGTGAAGCAGGGCCACAGCACCGAGCAGTGGCAGTAGAAACCTCATCCCGGCTGGTTCGTGGAAGATTTTTGAGCTGTGTGGTGGTCGTCACCCCCTTTTTAAAATCTCCAGTCCTGTCACATGTTCTTGGTTGACAGGCGGCTCTGGTACCATTGTCCCCCCCGCCCCTACCTGAGGGGACATCTTGGTGGACAAACACCACCAAACAGACACATCCTTATGCAGATGGTCAATGCCACCCATTGTTGCCCCCGTGGGTCACATGGGCCTTTATTTGGGATTTCTGATCAAAAGGAAGGACAAGTCTCCATATATCAGAGCTGGGAACAATGTTTGATTATTTTTTTTAGAAATGCGTCACAAAGAGGTTGTGACATTTCCAAAAGCGTCAGGACACCAAAATGTAGATGAAAACAAAACAATTCACTGATCATCTGAACCACCAGGCTTATTCAACAAGTGGCTCCTGATTTGGATTTATTTAAAAAAATAATTCTGGTCCACACAAAGTCAGAGTTTCTTTATTTGTCATTCCACCACTAGGTGGAACGGAATTGTGTACACAGGGTCCCAGTTACATCCAACAATAAAACGTAAGTGAAAAACAGTAATAAGATATGAACTGAGAAAAATGTTAAACTAAAAATACACTAAGCACCAATCGCATAAAAACAATACGCCGAACAGCAGCACGAACATGAGTCTGTATGTGAGCAGATGAGCACGGATGAACACAACAGCATGAAACAGATCATCAGCAACATGATGTGATTCTTCTGGTTAGATATTCATGAGTCTAACAGCCTCAGGGTAGAAGCTGTTCCTCAGTCTAGTGCAGGGATCTGCAACCTGTGGCTCTGGAGCCACATGTGGCTCTTTGGTCCCTTTGCAGCGGCTCTTTAAAGCCATGACCAAAACTAACATAAAACTGAATTTTTGTTGTACAAACAACAAAAAAGTTCCTAGTTTTAGCTGTTTTCCTGTCATTTCTTTTGCAAATACTTTAACTTTTTGCTTTATTTCTATAGGTTTACATAGTTCATAGTTGTTGTTTTTATTTCCCTCGCTTTACAAGAATCTGGTCTTTTCATTTGTCTTTTTTTTTTAAAGCAATAAAAGTTAAAAAAATAAATACAGGTAGTCCCCGACTTACGAGCGCATCGACATACGAGGTTCCGGACTTACGAGCTGACTAACGAACAGTAAAGTTGTACAGAACATACAGAAAATACAGCACTGGTATGTGTTTTTAGATGAAAGTGTGTTAGCTAACAGTTTGTAAACAAGTTTCTGAGCATGTTTATGAACTAGTATGTACGTTTGTGTTGAAAAACGAGTGTTCGTAGTAGCGCTAGCATAAATTTTCCGACTTACGACCGAAAATCCGGACTTACGAGCGACACGTGTTTCGTGTTCCGACATACGAGATTTCGTGTTACGAGCCACGTACGAACGGAACTCGCTCGTAAGTCGGGGACCACCTGTAATCATATATTTTTAGCTTTATATTGTCTCCCCTACAGGCCACACACATCTCCTACAATACATTTGGTCCATCAGTTGATAATTACAGTTGAATCAGGTGCGGCTCTGGACACGTTTAATTTAGTGAACAAAAGCGTAAAAATGTCTCTTTTGATCATAAAGGTTGACCCCTGGTCTAGTGGTTCTAATTGTACAACAAAGCTCCACATTGCCCAAAAGCCTGCTTAAAAGTTTGTATTTTTTGTTGTTAAAGTCAACCCTGTTTGTCTCTTTGCAAAATATCTAATGAGTACTTGATATTTGATAATTCTTTCATAAAGTAGTCATTTGATGGTCATCTACAACTAATGGAGTCAAATCAAGATGGCTGCCACACCTAGTCAACATAAGAGAAAAGACTATACTAAATGCATAGATACATGAACAGAAATATGATGTAGGCGCTAATAGCCATTTACAACATACAGTATACTCTTTGCGAATATCACAAGATTTTGGAAAATATTATTTTCAATGTCTGTTCTATTCTGAATAAAATATTAGATGCTGGCACCTCCATCATTGCATTTTTATTCAAAATTTGTTTAGTGTCGCAACTTTTTTGGAATCCGGTTTGTACACTTAATGCTCCTCAACCTCCTGCCTGAGGGGAGCAGAGCAAAAAGTGTGTGTGCTGGGTGAGCGGGGTCCTTCATGATGCCGGTGGCCCTCTTCCTACAAATGGGAGATATAGATGTCTGTGATGGTGGGGAAGCTCCAAAGCAACCAAAATCTGGAATTTGGCTAAATACAATGCTAAAAATATATATGTCAGAGTTACTTCTAAACTTTGAGCATCATTTTAGACTAGTGCATCGTCTTCAAACAGACAATCTTTGGGGAACCATGACAACAAAGGGGTGGGGGAGGTAAGCATGCACACCTGTAGGCAGCAGTTTGATTGACACATCCATCTGATTTGTGTAAAAGGCTGTGAGGCTGCAGGATGGACAGAAAAGAACTAAAGTTAAGCTAAAAAAAATATATATAAACCAGACCCACTTTGCCAACGAGTGTTTAGGAAAAAACAGCCATTTGGTCAAATATTGAAAATGCCGTCATCCATACAGTATGAGTCGTACTATATCAAATTTCAGCTCATTATCTGTAAATAATCACAAGTTAAGAGACATTTGTGTGCTTTTTAAGGTCAGTGGTAGTGGCCATCTTGAATTGTCCTGTCTTCAAAAGATATTCTTGACTTTGTTTCTTCACAAGATATTTTGCTAACAGACATGCAGATATGGGCACAAACAGTCATTCACATTATCCTATAATGATAATTATTGTCTGTCTGGTTCTCTAACAACTTCTCTTGAAGTTTAATGAAAAAAAACAACGTTGCTGTTTATTATGTTGTAAATTTGTTTTCAAGTTACAAAAATGCCCTGATGACTTAAGAATCAAACTAGCAGAAGAGTACACATTGATCCAAACCTTTATGATAAAGTGGATAGTGAAAAGAACAAATAAAGACTAAATACCACTAAAACACATTTCGTTTATGAAGCAGTAAAAGTTTGCAACAGAAACTGAGCTCTGGATTAAAATATAGTTTAGGCTGAATAGACAGAAATATAAACTTTAAATACAAAACAGATGATCTCTTTATTACTTTATTGTGACTGTAAACAATTTAAAACACAATAGTCTGGGAATTTGCAGCATTATCTTTTTTCTAACCAACAAGTAAAACTAATAAAGTGTGCAATGAGCATTTTGCAAACTCCTTTAAAATTCTAGAAAATAAATTCATCCTTAACGGCGATTAATAAACAATTTGTGTCCAAAACAAGGACCTGTAAAGTAGTGATGCACGATATTGGATTTTTAGTCGATATCCGATTGCCAATTTATTAAAAATGTATTTGGTCGATAACCGATACCAGTACCAATATTTTTCCATAGACCTACTTACAGAGACTACATGACTTTCTCTGCTGTGGAATTAAAATACATTATTCAGCATGGTCTTTGGATGGATGGACTGATGGGACTCCGTGGTTGACCGCTCTCTCGTTTTCCTTTCTGTCCACCATGAACTC
Organism: Garcialebias charrua; assembly: GCA_038048925.1. Lineage (NCBI taxonomy): Eukaryota > Metazoa > Chordata > Actinopteri > Cyprinodontiformes > Rivulidae > Garcialebias > Garcialebias charrua. The sequence goes on from JBBPBX010032666.1 coordinate 32,164, forward strand.
ATCGTAGCGGTCAGGACAATGGTTAATGAGATGGTTAAATATAGGGGTGCACCGATTGCAGTTTTTTGGCCGATTACAGATTTCTACAAAGTCTGACTTGCCAATTCCGATTTTGGCCGATACCGATTTAGTTTTATAAGCAACACTGTTATGTTGTAAGGTCACAATGCGCCTTCAAATTTCAATCTTATTTTGTTGAAAAACAGACCCTTGAACAATCTTCTAGAAACAATACAAACTTGTTTTAACTGGTCACATATATAATATATAATATGAAGTTTAGACAATGTTGTTAAAACAACAAAAAAATCTGTAAAATCGGTTTCTCATGCAAGCATTGGCCGATTTCCCAAAATTAAGGAAACCGGGGCAGATTTATCAGTGCACCCCTAGTTAATTAGGTTCAAAGTGTTGTAGGACTTTGTTCTCGCTCCTCCTCGCATCACTGACGCTGAGCAGTCATTGCAAACAGCCGTTCTGCCATCAGTTTCCCGACACTTGTCCGATATTTAATTTTATCGCTAATAACGGCCGATACCGATACACCGATAATATCGTGCATCCCCACTGAAAATACAGAACAAGCATCATTTTCCAACATGACATCTGATAAAGCACGGGTGGAAAAGATTTCTCATTATTCTTAATTTACCAAAATGCATTATGAACCGATGGACGTTTTCCTTGTGGTCTGGCTTTTATGGAAAAAAAACTGAAGAAAAAATAGGACTAAATACATAATTTAATCTACCGGTAGACATAAATCCCCTTTGATATTAAGGCACAATCATACATTTCCCCCCAAAAGCTGAAATTTTTACACAGAATTTAGATTGAGATTGGAGTTACCGGTACTCTCTTGATTATAGTTGGGTTATTGATAAAAAAATTAAAAAAACAAATCCATCATTTTTCTTTTTGTTTAGTGCATTTACTCTCCCACAATAAACGTTCAGTGGTCTGATGAGGGGACAGACTGGAAAGCTTTTAGAAGACAATTTACTCAGAAAAGGAGAAATAATTAGAGGATCACAAGCAAAGATTTAACTAGTTAGAAAGGACATGCAGCTAGAGAAGACATGGAGATAGCTGGAGGGAGGACAGAGAGAAATGGAGGATGATGACTCGTTGTGGTAACCCCTGAAGAGGGAAAAGCTGAAAGAAGATGCAAAGATGTAGCTAAAGAGAAACTCGAGCGAATTTGACAAACTGTATTTGTAAAATGGAAAAGAGACGAACACAGAAACAGGGAGACTTGCATGTGTGCCCTTCAGTGCAGCTTGATTCACAGTGTTCAAACCGTTCAGCTCAGTGATGTTTCATTTTGTTGCACCGCCTGCACACGATCTGCTTCAATCAGAGAGCGCAGCACCTCGCCTCCTCAGAGAAGCACTTCACGAGAACATCGGTAATCAACGGGTAAAACCGTTTTCTGTTCAAAGTTCTCCTCGCAGTCGGGCGTGCAGGTCTTCCTGGTCGATCTTGCCGACCTGCTCGTGCCAGCGGTGATGTGCCAGGAGGGCCGCGTTCCTGGCGGCGATGGCGCTCATCTCCATGGCGCTGGCCGCCCAC